>VAHH01000055.1:0-76122 GCA_013357305.1 Radopholus similis
TCACTGCATATTTTGGCATTTTTTAGTGCATATATATGCGCATATTTTGGGATTTTCAGTGCATATAAATCCCATCCCTAGTGATTATGATTATATTAAATATTATATATTAATATTAGTTATTCGGATAAGATTAATTCCCCCCCAAAATGAGATGAATCCCCCCCCAAATTTTGTGTTCTCCCCCACAATTTGGGGGGGATTCATCTCATTTTGGGGGACAATTAATCCCCTCGCTTAGTTATTACCTATTATTTAGATTCAGACTGGCGCAGTTCAGCGCCAGGCTGTTTGAGGGGCCGCAACTCAGCCAAAGAGAATTGGCCAAGTTAAATGTTTGGAAAAATCGGCCAGTTTCCGATTTTTTTGCCTTAACTTGTTCAAAACTTCACCAAGCACATACGTTATGTCTACTGCACAGGAGTAACGCTGCGTAAAGATAACAGTCATATCTAGAGACAGCTGAGAAGCGGCATGATATACTTATCTCATGATTTGTTAATAAGTATCACAATTCATTGTAAAAAAATCTGTGCGTGTGCTACTTCTTCACTCTTTTGCTGGTGGATCCGCATTTCTTCGCACAAAATTGTATCTCATTCCATTTGAAGCGTGGGCTTCTATAAAAAAATATATACTATACTCTTTTTTAAATGCGAGGTTACAACTTGATTGTAAGTGAAACCAAGGAACTCATTTTCACGGTTCACAAATGTGTGCCCCGGTACAAGAGAGGCTAAAACGAAAAATTTTTTGAAAACCCATTTTATTTAACCTGGGTTCGGCTCTATGTCTGTGAATTCGCGGGCAATGTTTACCGTGTCAGTTTCAGCACGTATTTTCGGAATGAATGGAGCCTTCGCCTCTCGGCTGAGTAATTTGTCCCAATCAATCGGCATGAAGAAAGGATGTTCCCGTACTTCCTGAACAAAAGTGTAACGAACGACTTTGTATGAAAAAAAATGCTAGGATATGTACATACAAATCAAATTTTACCAAAAAGTCTGACTTTGCACCCATCCGCTCTAGCCGGTTCTTGTGCAACATTGAGTTGAGGATATCTCTCACTTGAGGCGAGGCGGAACCGGGAACGGAGAGAGATTGATGCAGTGTTTTTTGATACATCTCATTCTGATTTTTGCTGTAGAAGGGGGGCTGAACGAGTTTAAATCGATGGGTGTGGGTGGCTTCATGTACAATCCAACCAGGCCAAATAGCATTTCGAAGAGCACGCAACCCAAGCACCACCAGTCAACGGTGCGATCATAAGGCTTCTTCTGTATGACTTCAGGCGCCAGATATTCAGGCGTGCCACAAAAGGTGTTGGTTGTGTCCTTCAGTTTGATGCCCTCTTTGCACAATCCGAAATCCGTTAGCACAACGTGTCCCTGCCGATCTAGCAACAGATTCTCGGGTTTCAAGTCCCTTCAGAGAGGATGTCCATTCTTTCTTTCAAATGTTATCCCCCAATTGCCTATAAATGATATCCTTGCTGTGCAGATAGCCAAGGGCAGAAGCAATTTCTGCCGCGTAGAAGCGGGCTCGTGGCTCGGCGAAACAGCGCTCTTTTTGAAGATGAAAGAAGAGCTTAAAATAGAGTTTGATTTGTGAGTTTAATTTTTTGTCACAGACCCCTTTCCCATAAAATTAAAGCCACATAGAATGTGTGCCGATCTGCCGATTAAATACGCCGTAAAGGAGGGTGAAATCGCCGGAATTGAAAACTCTATAATAATAGATACAAATGAAATTTAAAGAATAAAAGTAATATGAATTATGAAGAATTTTGACTGCAGGAGTAGAGGACCACACTTTTCCTCAATTTCGGCGTTTTCACCCTCTTTTGCGGCTATTTTAATCTTCTCCGATATAAAATTTCTCCTATCTTCAAATCATAAGACTCGCCTCTCCACCATTCAGAAAGTCGAGCACAAAGTAGAGTTTATCGCGTGTTTGAAAGCTATAGTGAAGCGAGACCAGGAACGGGTGGTTAATATTTGTGAGCAGAACGTTGCGCTCTGCCATGACGTGTTTCACCTCATTACGACGTTTGATGTGTTCCTGTTTCCAAATTGACACATTTATTCATCGTTTACTGTCACTATGATGTCCCTTCCACGTTCCAAGTCCTAACCTTGCCCAACACTTTCATCGCATATATCTGCCCGTCCGCATGGTATCTGACCATATACACCTTAATTGTTCTAATTTTCTTTATCGAAATTAATATTTTATTTTTAAATTTTTATCGACCCTACCTTTCCAAAACTTCCTTGTCCTACCGTCTTCAAATAGTCAAAATGGTTTGGTTTCACCCTGTAAAAATTATGTTTAAAATTTTTGCATTTATTGCAATTTACGTCTTTTTCTCGGATGGGCCCAAATTGATGTGGTGTTCATCAATCGGAGTAAGCAAAGGTCCAAACAGAGATTGTACTTCGAAGCTGTTGCAGAATGCAATTAGGTTCCGTTTTGCATTACTATATCACTAGTATTCATTGATTTACTTTTCTGAGTGCAGTCCCACTAGATGATTGACCAGCGTTTCAGCCCAAATTTTGCGTTTCTCGGCCAGTTTCTGCTCCGCAATCAGGAACTTCTTCTTAGGCGCTTTTTCAAGACCTGGCGGCAATGCATTGCGAAACCGCTCGAATAAGCGCTCTAGGTCGGACAAACTCTTCTGGACAGTAGAACCCTCTTCGTTGCGAAATTCGAAGAACTGCTGGTAGCAGCAAAGTAGAATAGTGGAAACAACAAATGAAAAATAATGAGTCGATTACCATCGTGTTCCTTTCATCCCCTGCACTTGGTGAAGTTATCACTGTACAAGTGATCTGCTTCTCTTCGCTGAACTTTGCGCTCATAGCGCAGCACTTGATTTGGATGCGATGCACTTTCGAAGAATAAATTTTCAATAATGAAAATGGCCAAAGAAAGAGGTCGTCTTGACTTATTGTGATATGGTTGTACAATATGATAAGGCGGGCAAACACAATTTTCTTATTCACCAATTCACCACCACCACTCCCATTTTAATAGTTAATCCAGAAAGAACTGTCTTATCAATCAGCAGTCAAGGAATTGGGATTGCGTACGGGTTTTAATTTTTAATTCTCGTTGGCACCAACGCTGAGTAAATCAATCTGTATACTACTATGCGGAAATCTCGTAAAAATGTGGTGGCGTGGATCTTGGACTCTATCATATTTCATATATCTGACGTTTTCGGGCGTGTAGGGGCCTAGTGGCTAGCGAAACAGCTTTATAAATTGTAACTTTGTTCAAAAACAATTTTTTAGTAGTGATGCAAATTCTTCATGATTGTCGAGATTTGAACAAACTATTCAGTGTTTATTTCATTCTGATATTTAAGTATGTACAATTTAAATTTAAGTGACGAAAAATTTTCACCTATCCTATAGTATTTACGTTTTACTTCATTTGGCTCTCTAGTCTTATACCCGGTTCCCCCCCCCCCCCATCGAACCCCCCTTGATGTTGGTGTCAATCGATAGAGCTCGGCGAGCTGATTCGAACTAGGGGTGGGAGAATTTGATCGGACCAATATGGACAAAGTTATGACATGTCAAAGTTAGCAAAAACCACAGGGGGGACCCTTTTGGGTTTTCAAGTCAATAATTTCAAATCGACAAATTATATATAGCTCATTCGACGCGTCTCGACGAGCTGAGTCGAATGGTACCAGAATTAGGCCGATCTGACCAATCTGGACACCTGCCGTTTGTCGGGGGTATTGATTGCCGTTCTCCCTGTTGTTGTCCCCAACCGATCTCCGACCAAAGTTTGACATGTCTTCTGGTACCATTCGATTCAGCTCGTCGATACGCGTCGAATGAGCTATAACATGAGTACAAAAATCAAGTACTTGATGAAAAATCAGACATATGACAAAATCTATGATTTTTTATTTTCTTCCACCCCTAGTTCGATTCAGCTCGCCGAGTTCTATCGATTGACACCAAGATCAATGGGGGTTCGATGGGGGAAAAACCGGGTATAAGACTAGATAATCCTTCATTTTCAATTATTTTGGTATATTCGCCACCTATTTTGGGTTGGGGAACTGGGGAAGGAGCACCGAACGTTTCAGCGCATGAAGTCAAGTCTAAATTGATTGACAGCTTGGGCCAAGTTATGATTATGACCAAAAAGTAAAAAACTCAGTAATTGGGGAAAAGCTAATGGTTAGAATATTTTTAGCTTTCCAATGACATCCCATTCATAGTCTTAAATTTGCCTGAGTTATGGTCCGTCAAACACGCTATTCGCTTATTTTCGTCTTTTTTAAATAAGCTTTCTGGCTTTTTGCACTTGAAATTTGGCGCGCAAAATTCTCTAATAACGTTAACGTTCAAAACTTCAAAAGAACGTAGCCGGACCCGCAAAATGGAATGTTTTTTCGCTACATAAAAATTAAAAAACAATTCTTTTGCCGCCAAATTCTTACTGGTATTTCTATAGAAAACGGTATTCGCCCAAATTTCGCCAAATCATATACCATTCGGTTCCTCTCGACGAGAGAAATTCAACGGTGCCAAAATTAGCCGCCGCTCGGCATTGGGAGCCGAGTTATGACATGTCAAAATTGGCAAAATCGTAGTAAGATTGAAATGTGAAATTTTGGTCAAACCATCACATGTTATAGCTCATTTGACGCGTCTCGGCGAGCTGAATCTAATGGCATCAAAATCTTGTTGGCCCGACCAATCTGGACAAAGTTTTGCAAGCTTAAGGTCAAAATAACCTACTCGGCTACACGTTAGGCTTAGACATAAGCTAAGCTTAAGCATAAGCTAGCCTAGGCTTTAAGCCAAAATAGCCCACTCGGCTACACGTTAGGCTTAGACATAAGCTTAAACTTAAGCGCTGATCCGACCAATATGCACAAAGTTATAGGTTGACCCCCACCGATCTCCGACCAAAGTTTGACATGCCATTACTTTGTCCAGATTGGTCGGATCGGTCTAATTCCAGTACCATTCGATTCAGCTCGTCGAGACGCGTCGAATGAGCTATATATAATTTGTCGATTTGAAATTATCGACTTGAAAACCCAAAAGGGTTCCCCCTGTGGTTTTTGCTAACTTTGACATGTCATAACTCATAACTCGGCTCAAAATGCTGCACGCGCTTCCAGAACACCTTTCCAATTATTTTCTCGGACCGCCTTGTCCAAAAAAGTTGATGGGAAGGCATGGAGCGGTGCTAAGGTGTTTTCTGAGCGGGCCTACACTACTACAGCCATATTTTGGGTGGCAAAAAGAATTGCTGTAAGTGGCGAAAAAATGTTCCAATTTATATGTAGTATGTATGTATAGCAATTATAAATTTCATAGTCACAATAACATAACAGATAAAATGAATTTGGAACATAATCAAAATATACACCGACATCGGACTTCAACTTCTCCATCTGCTTCTGCTGGTATCATGATCTCGCCGATGCTCGCTCGTTTGCAGCCAATGCCACCAACAAGTCAGCAGTTCCAAACGCCACAATACAAGGTTTCGATAATTTGCATAATTAATTTATACTTGTTCTAGTGCCGACGAAAATTAGTTCTTGACCATCTTAGCAAGTCAGAGGGCCAGCCTTGTGGAAGCGGAAGTAAAAGATTGCTGCATATGAGTCCAGTTATGGGAGGAAAAGGGTTGAACACCGATGGTAAGTAGCAAGTGTTTGTTAAGATATTGGAGTGAATTCGTTCATTTTCAGAGGACTCTAATCGTCAGGACAACTCATTGCTACAACTAACCAAAAAGTTCCTTGATTTGCAATCAAAAAACCCAGGAGTTCTAAATCTAAACGATGCGGCTTTGTATCTGGGTTTGTCAAATAAAGATATACTTTTGCTTTGATAGAATTAAAAATTAAGGGGTGCAAAAGAGACGCCTGTACGACATCACAAATGTTTTGGAAGGTGGACTATTTCCGAAAAGATTTATCGAATATCTTAATTGATCGTTGAAAATATTTGATTAAGGTGTCGAATTGATCGAAAAGGTAGGGAAGAACAGCATAAAATGGAAGTGAGGATATTGAGACATGAAGACCATTCCTTGCCTATAACATTATCAGAAATCAATCGGAGTTCGTGTGCTCTTCCGAGTCCCAACGATTGAGCAAAGAGATTGGGGATTTGGGGGAGGCTGAGCAGAGCCTGGATATTTTGACACAGTCCATCTCGTCTGCACTAAAACTGGCCAAGGAAGACCCGACCGACGCAGTCTACTAGTACTTACTCCATCCAACAGTTTAGAATCTTATATGGCTCCATTTTTGCTTTAGCTACTCCTTGTTCACCGACCTCCTATCAATAGAATCTTTTGCTGACCAGACGCTTGTTGCCGTTAAAGCTCCTCTTGAGGCCCAACCACGCTCCTCCATTGAGGTATTTACATTGGGTCTAGTCTAATTGTTTACGGTATTTCAGGTTCCAGATCCGTCTGAGACTGGGGTTAGCCGTAGAAAATTGGTTTTAAAATAATTAGTGTTTTCCAGCGATTTGAAATTACTGTTAGAAATGAAAATGGCGGCCAACTACATGCATATCTTTGTCCAAATTCAGTTGACCAGAACGCCGCCGAATTTGCACCGGTACCATGTGTACGGCTAAACGCAAATTTTAATTGCCTTTAGAAAAAGCCGGAGATTTCAGACAGCAGCACGAGGAGCAATTTTGATGAGGAGTTTGCTTCGAAAACTAGTGCATTTACCAATGCCATCAAAACTCGAAATAATCAATTCCATATCCAGATAGTTTTGCGCTTAAAAAGACGTCCTGCTCAATCCAAGAACAGTACAAAGACCAAAAAACCATCCATCCGCAGGAAGAACCACAACCATTACTGACCCCGTCCAAGTGCCAACCTTCGGCCAGCACATCCTTCCAGCCGAGAATGCTGCTCTCGCCACTCAAGATGCTCTCTTCCAACACTAAATTTGTAATCACAGGAATTCTGTGCTTACCCGAAAGTCGTTCATAAAACAAATTTTAGTCGGATTTCCCCTCTTCCAACTCCATAAGCGACTATCAGTCACTGCCATCTGATGCGTTTATTTCGCTTGACCCGCTGGAGGAAAACGATCCATATCACTTGTTGTGCCTGGACAAGCAGAACTCATTGAACTCGCTGTTTGGCTGAATGCGGGAAGGGACGAAAGTTTTTTTGGCGAAAACTATAATTATCATTATCAATCAGCAAGTGGAATGTTAAAATTGCCAATTAAATTATTTTTACCTACAACGTAAATACCTAGTTACTACTTACTATACGATGCATTGGGTTTCTAGTTTGGGTCTATTATTATTTTCAATCAAATCCCCAACGCGGTTTGGTGTAGTTTGTTTCATTTTTGGTGAGTTTTTTCGGGGCACTTTTACACAAATGTGGATTGATATGACGAAAGCACTGTGAGAAAGGAGGGAATGGGAACTATTAATGTGTGTAAAATGTGAAGGTGAAAGCGAATAATTGTTGTTTGGCCTGATTCTGATTTAAAGGTTATTCCACTCAGACGGACAGGCAATTCGGCGAGAGAGAGTGGGTGGTGGTGATTGACGTAATGAAGACACAATGGACACTTTATTTTTTGATTTGAATGACGGACAAAATTGTGATGTGTCAAAGCCAAGCTAGGTATACCACAGTCTAAGCCCAACATGTGACCAAGTGGGTTGTTTTACCTATAAGCCTAGGTTTAGCTTAACCTAAGTTTAGCTTATGTCTGAGCCTAGTATTCGCGCAGTAAGCATTTGATTTCTCCAGTTCTTTTTAAAAAGGGGCGTTTGGTGACAAAATGTCGGGCTATGAATAGTCGTACCAAAAAAATAAAAAACTTGTACTCTACAACTCTACTAGGTATTTATTTGGAGAATGAACGGGTTTAAAATAATACCAATTAATACGTGAACGATAAATTTAGTTGGTAGTACTTGAATAAAATATAAATACACATTGACAAAACAGACACGAGGGAGGCGAAGGGGCAAAAGGGCAAAACAATCGACCGATCAATTTCCGTTTAGGTAAAGGGTCTACTCGTCTACTGTCTACTTCCTTCCTCCAAACAGCAATCCCTGCGTTACCCCGACCAAACCAACGCCAAATGGTCCATAGCCTTGGATGTAGCGGATAATAAATAGTTTTTTTGCGCCCAACGTACCACCCCCGCAGGTGTTGCAGCCACCGCCGCATGCCCCGCATTGTCCGTAACCCGGACCGCCAAAACCGGGCCCTCCACCGCCACCACAATAGCCACATTGGCAGCATCCGCCGCCTTCAAAGAAGTTGTAAGGACGTTTTGGGCGAAAATCCTACCGTATCCTCCTCCGAAACCACCGTAGCGCTTCATTCTGATTTCGGAAGCCATTGAACTGAGAAAAAACGAATGTTATATAGTTAGTGAGTAAAAGTGAATGGAAATGTTACCTCTGGAAATCGAGTGCCGTTTCGCAACTGGCAATTAGGAGGAGTAACGGTAAAGTGGATAATAAACTGGTTGGACGCATTTTTGAGGGAGAACGAAAATTGTGATTGGAATAGGTATAAGGTAATCGCAGTATTTAAGGCGAACGGTGAGACGAAGGCGAGAATCAATTCATCATCCACGCAGCAGATTACACTGCGAAATGATTTCTAGGTATAGCCATTGCATTGCCCTTTCATTATTATTAAAAACAAAACCAATTCTACGACATTTATGTGACAATGTCGAGTGAAATACTGATGTTCTTCTATGATTCGAATATTACTTAGACGTCGGCTGTTTTCATTACTTTCCACACGAACTGCATCCACCACCATTGCCGAAGCCACCGTTGCCGCCGTAACCCCCAGCACCCTGAGAGCCAAAGCAGCCACCTCCAACGCCCTGCTGCTGTAACCACTCGAATAGCCTTGATTGTAGCCGCCGTTCTGCTGTCCTCCGTAGCCGCCTCCCATTCCACCGCACTGGCCACACGAAGCACAGCCTGTATAAAGTGCTTTTCGATTTTCCAAACGCTTAAATTATCAAAATACGAGAGTCAGATCGGCTTTCTATATGAATGTTTCAGAACTTACATTGCCCCCCACTCCCACCTACAAATCCGCATCCGTATCCATATCCGCCTCCGCCAGAGTTCCCATATCCTCCGCCCCCACATTGGCCACCTCCGCATCCCCCGCTACAGCCACCGACACTGCGATCGCATCGTTGAAGTCGGGGCATCACTCCGTTGTCCACATGCACAGCTGCTTCCGAGAAGTAAAAAAGCGACACTACAGCGATGATGAAAAGGGGCAACAACAAGCACATTTTGATGGGGAGAAAAAGAAAAACTGTTCTAATTTTCATCGAACTATAAGACACTCATCCATCAAATCATCAGATCATCACTTCTTAATTCAAATTACAGTAAAAAATAATTTTTGGTTAACAATTTTTCACGAAGGTAGGTATGTATGTTTTTTGTAATACACACTTTATTTATGTACATTCCACAAAAATGAGTGCGGCTAGAGGCTGCAGACTATAATTGTGCCGTTCCTTTTAGGTAAATACCTAAATGAATGACATGAATGCGAGGAAAAATAGCAAATACCTACCTAAATCCTATCTATATCTTGTGTAACGCACACATGTATCCTACAATGAATAAATAATAATAAAAAAAATGTACAAATTTACATTACAACTTCTCCTGTTGCGTCAATTTTGTTTGTTTATTTCCATTATTATTCGCTTAATACTAAGACAATTTTATAGTTTTATCACCTGTTTTTGGCGTTTCACTCTCCGCCGGATTGCATCTGGATTTGAATGTGATTGTAGCGGTTCAGAAACACCACTCATCAATGGGCGATACATGTGGGCAACACCGGCAGGACAACGATAGCCCCAACGGCAATGCAAATGTGGATGAGCTTCTAAAAAGAGAGTGCATGCGTAAAAAATGTGTGCAGTCACTGCAATACAAAGTGGACCTGTGTTATAGCAAGGTGAGGTGGGGAAGACGCGCAACAAAAAAAATGGTCGTCTGTGAAAACAAATTTAAAATAAATTGCAAATACCTAGTAGTATAGTGAAATCGGATATAGTACTGCATTCTATGCCCTGCTATTTTTTGGTCTTAAACCGGTTGCATTCGTTCTTATGCGCACTCTTTGAAATTTCGAAAACCATAGGGGGGCCCTTTTGGGGTTTCAGGTCAAAAATTTAAAATCGATAAATTATATTCTTGGTTTTCGAAATTTCGAATCTTAAAGAACTCTTCATTTAAATAGTCGTAGGCTGTTTCTCATCAATCATCATAAAAAAACTTACAATCGCTAAAAATGTTTAATATGGCTCTCTAGTCACGCAAAAGTACGGACGGACGTTCACTCCGCTATCCAAAGGCAATGACCAGTACTGAATTTGTGCTCAGCAAAAATAACGTTTCGCGCATTTTGGCCGAGAGAGTGAACGCAATGGACAATGATGCCTTTCAGCCGCATTTGTCAGACCTAGGACAACAATTTCTAAGAACCTCCTAGGTATCTCGCTTTGCAGATACCGAGAGTTTGAAAAGCTGGTGAATGCATTCTATGGTGGAAGCCAACGCATTCTAGCATTATTCAACTTTTCCATGTGAGTGATAGTTCCCCTAAACATGGTGAAAATACAACGGAAAGGGCTCAAATATTGGAAGAACGCCGCCTCTTACCCATCATTAATGATCCGAAAAGAAGAATCACTTCGGCATGTACTAATGTTGGTTCTTGGTTGGAAAATTCAACCTATGAGTGCCTTTTAATAAAGCTATCCGGTTTTGACACCATCGAGCGGGCATTGGTTCATCACATTGTGTTGGATTGGCAGGTCGATCGGAACAGGGCAAGAATTCCTTGACAAAAGTATTCTAAATATTATATTTTTCATCGAATTTGCAGCACAATGAGAATATGACAGATTTCACTCTTTTCGAGACAATAATGCACAAGATGGCGCCGGCACCAATTCGGGCAAATGCTCAATCCAAACCATTTTGGAGTTTTTCATTTTATTCATTTGGAACAGATCATTGAAGCACACAGAAATGCGAAATTCAAACAGCAGTTGATCACGGTAGAAGAAATTGCGCGGATTGGAGAATTGCCTTTGTCTTAAGCACAGCAATCAGCTCTACTATTGGCTGGTTCGTTTGTGGCACGAGGGACACTCACACTGGACCGAACTGGACGAAGTTTGCAAGAATCTTGTTGGAGAAACAGGGCAAATAATAATGGTGAAGCACAACTGTACATCTTTGTATATTATTTTGCCACTCAAAAATGCATCCACTAAGCATGAACCACTGGTCACCAGGTTGCGCTACAGCCCGGCGCGTTCTCTACTCGTGCGCACCCTCGACACATTACTCATCTCTAGAGCGGCAAAAGGGCAGGGCGGAAGGTACTACGTGTAAGCGCTGGATAGAAAAAGGATAAAGCACGCATTGATTACTTGCAATTCAGTAACAATGTGGCTACTTTGCGTTTCCGATTCATGGCCATGACAGCTGTGCAAATGGAGGAATCGAGAGAGTACGGCTATTTCAACTTACTTGGTTCCAAATTTCGAATCAGTCTAAGACATCCCCATTCACGTCCAGTTGACCTTGGCTCTACCCTCGGCCTCTATTTTGGTCTGACAATCCTAACTTTCTTCGAAATCGTCATCTTCATCTTGCATCATGGAAATCAACAATAATATTCATGTTTAATTGAAGATGAATTTGTCCAGAACTACTATGAAATATCCTTTTGAGGTGCGGTTGCAGATGTCGATCCATTTGATGACCTGCTCACACGAATCAAAGAGCAGTTTCCCATTTAAACAATCGGCATTTTGCAGCCATTTCCTGTTATAATTTATAAATCATCTCGTCAAAACGCGTCGAATGAACTATAGATTACTATAGATTATACTTTTAAGAACCATTAGACCTGAAAAACCGATGGGTCGAAATTCATGATTACCTACATATACCAAATTTGACATGTCACAATTTTGTCCAGATTGGTCGGATCGCCAAGATTTTGGTACCATTCGACTCAACTCGTTGAGAGGAGCAAAAGAGTCGAATGGTATATGGCTCGATAGCCAGATTTCATCAGCAGTAAACAAGTAAATTAGTAAACTGTAGTAATGCTTTTTGGGCTTGCTTTTGATGAATAAAAATAATGCCGATGAGCGATGATACTACAATGATCACCAAAATCGGTTAGCATAATCCCGATTTATAGTCCGTCTGTATAAAATTTAAAATATAATCTTTATTTTTACATTTTGTCGTATTTCCAAGCAATTTCATTTCGATTGGGTCAAATCAACGGAAAACCAAATGCGAAAGGATTTTTGCTATATCTTCAATTCCGAATTAGACGTGCCAGTTCGAGTTCGCATCGTCTCGCTCTCTGGCCATTTCAATAACTTTGACAGCATCCAGCGACTTGTTGCCCCATCGGGCTGTTTATTTCTTAGATTGGTGGTGGGCAAGCACTGACTTGTATTTTAAATTTGATACATGTTTTAAACTTAAAGGTTTATTGCAATGGGCGAGCTGTGGGTAGGAGCGTACAGAGTTCTTTCCGGCAGCACAATGTTCCAGCTTCACCATCAGCTGCAACTACTGCGAGTCGCGATATACAGAAATGGGACGAATGGTTGACACTTCCTATGAGCTATTCCGAGCTTAGTCGAGATGCCATTTTGCATGTCACTGTATGGGAAGTTGGCAACCGGATCGAGCCAGTAGGTGTTCAAATTATTTATACTCACAAATATTATTTATATTCAACTATTCTTCAACACATAGATGCTCATTGCACAGTGCGCTAAGCCACTCTTCTCAAAACACGCAATATTTCGTTCCGGAGTAATTTTTTTATAGCATTTTAAAGTTTTTTGTGCACAAGACAACAAAATTCAGTTGATGGATTTGCAACTAGAGAGTGTTCGTGGTATTCGCAATAGCGATCGGAAAACATTTCAAATACAAAATTCACAACAACAACAAGCGGAAACAAGCAAACTGCCAGATCTATCTGATGACGCAATTGACTCTACCCCTCTGCTTCAGAAACAGCAGCAACCGAAAGCTGAACCTAAGTCGGCGAGGAACATACAATTGGCGGAACTTTTGAAGAAGGAAAAGTTATACAAACAAAAATTTATTGACCGCGTGGACTGGTTAGACCAAATAACCTTTGCGCGTTTGGAAGAGATAAAGCAGGAGGTATTTTTATTTTCAATTGTTTCAAGTTAACACGATTAATTAATTAAAGGCGAAGACTAATGACCAAACTCTCTATCTCACTGTGGAATTCCCGGTAGTGCAGCATTCGGACGATCCATCTCTGCATCATTCCATTATTTTCTTCGCTGAGGATGCTCCTTTGCAAGACGGGCGACAAGGCGATGAAGAAAATGACGAATTGGATGTTGATCCTCTGATCCCAAAATTGCACTCTAAACAGGACAAACTGTTAACGTGTAACCGAAATGGGCAGCGCAGGAACAAAGTCGACTGGGAACTTGGCATGAGCAACCTTTGTGAAATTAAGGTGATCAAATCAAAGGGTAAACAAGTAATAAACTTCAAACGAACAGCACAACATGATGACTAGAAATGCACGCGCAATGGATATTGACCGGCGACTGCAACCAAATTCGGGCCTTCGAGACGCGTTGGAAGCGATAATCAAGTCTTCCAGTTGCCAGCTGCTGCTCATGGAGGAGCGGGATCTTATTTGGGTTTGGATCCATTTCTACTGGCTTCTGGGGAAAATGGGAGGTTCAGAAATTTCGCTTCTGGCTGAAGTCGAACCCGAAAGCGCTCACCAAATTTGTCCGTTCCGTGAATTGGCAAGAGAAATTGGAGGTGCGACAGGCGATACAAGTGATTCTCGAGTGGGAGCCGATTGATGCCTGCGATGCACTGGAGCTGCTTGCGCCACAATTCACGCATCCTTTTGTGCGTCGCTACGCAGTTTCGCGTCTCCAATGCACCAGCTATTCAAACATACTGCTTTTTTTGCCCCAACTTGTACAAGCGCTGCGCTATGAACGCAATCAGCCCCCTGAATTTGCAACCAAACCGGAAGACGACCTGCTAATCATTGGTCCGGCGGACAGCGCAGGTTAACAACACCCACTAGCCCAATGCCACCTTCGATTGCCCCTCAGAGAGTGTCAATCAGCAGAAAAGTACAAATTGCTCGTCGCCGACCGCATCCATTTTTTTACCTTCCGCCGAAATTATGCCAGGCGCACAAGAGTCAATGGACTTGGCGACGTTTCTCGTTCGTGCTGCATGTGAAAACAGCCTTATCGCCAATTTCTTTTATTGGTGAAGACGGACAATCATTGATTTATCCTCACTCAATTGAAACGGGTTATGCAGGTATTTAACGGTGGAGATCGAAGCAAATGCCTCCAATGATGCGGTGTCCCAGATTTACTCATCAACGCTGAACCGACTCAAACAGGCGTTGGCAAAGGGAAACAGCACGGCGCAACAGACTCTGACTACGATAGCCGCGCAAAAGGTGGATCCACTTTATTTATTCGCTGTTCCATTGCAAGGAGTTCAGCGTTTCGTAACCACTCTCGTGGACATTGCCAAGAATATCGCTGAATTGAGCGGTAACCGAATGAAGAAGCAGGAAGTGCTGCGTCGAAAGTTGGCAGATGCGGACTTGATGGACTTGAAAGTCGCATTTGATTGTCGCCATGCGCAATTCGCGTTCCCTCCAGGGTCTCCGCCTTCCACTGGATCCCTCTGTACATGTCAAGGCCGTGCAGCCGGAGTCCACTGTCCTCTTCTCCAGCAATCTGATGCCGATGCGACTCACTTTTTCGACCGTACGCGGAGCAGTCACACCCTATGAGTGCGCAGAGGCCTACACAACAATATTCAAGCGTGGCGACGACCTTCGCCAAGACCAGTTGGTCCTCCAAATGGTCTTTTTGTGGCAAATTTGAATTGTGTTTCACACAACCTTTTTGGATTCGGCTGATGGATTCGCTACTGAAGGAGGACAAACTTGACCTTTGTCTTACGCCCTATTCAGTTCTAGCCACGAGTTGTTCAGATGGGTAGCATAAAAGAATATTTTTTAAATATTAGTTAGCAATTTTCAATACCTTTAGCTTCGTCCAATTCATTCGTAGTGCCACGCCGCTCGCAGACATTAAAAATATACAGGTCGTTCGATTAGCCATTTTATTACCGGGGCATTTTTCAGGAAACGTTGCGTACCTTTAGACCTTCATCACTGGCTCCCTACGGTTTTTAACTCGAATCAAACGTGAATTGAAAACGCATTCAGGAATTGAGGCGGATGTTCTGAACAATTATGTGAAATCGTGTGCTGGTTATTCGATAATTTGCTACATACTCGGCATTGGCGATCGCCATCTGCACAATTTGTTGTTGTGCGAGAACGGCAAGATGTTTCACGTGGACTTTGGTTTCATTCTTGGACGCGATCCCAAGCCGATGCCGCCAGCAATGAAGCTCACCTCGGAAATGGTCAACGCGATGGGAGGACAGAACAGGTCCCGGGAATAGGGGCTAGCCGAATGGAATGTCCGTTTTCAGTGAGCACTTTCGGGCGTTTGTCAACTACTGCACCACTGCCTTTTGCATCCTTCGGCGGCACGCAAATTTGATTACAAATTTGTTTTCGCTCATGCTCGACGCCGGAATACCCGACATCGCGCTGGAGAGAGACAAGGCAGTGATGAAGGTATGCGCTATTCAGAAATATCGATATCACCTGCCAACACTTGAGGTCCTCGAACGGTTCCACTTGCAGATGTCGGATGAGGCCGCCTGTCAGCTCGTTGTTCGCGTAATTTTTCATCTTTGTTTTTACGGCTTTAAAAATTTTACAGCTCATTGAATCGTCTCTTTCCGCGAAAATACCAATTCTAATGGACGCATTTCACAACATGAAGCAGCTTATAAGTTGAAAAGCACCTCTGCCTTATCGTTCAGCTGTTCGCGTGTCTTCAATTTAAAACGGTGATATTTGGAATTTTTCCCATTTTAATTGCCTTTCAAAATAAAATTTTGTCTTCTAAATTCCTATCTTTTGTGGGGTTTGATGAACGACAGGGCCTTGAATTTCTCGGTCACCTTTTGTGCGTCACTAACGCGAATGTACAAATAGAGAATAGAGCTATACCTACGCAGATTCGTTTCCCTATTGTCCTTTTGGCGATCGGATTTGGTCGCTCACTGGTTCAAAATATTGTCCGGAAAAGCGAAAATAGAGTCGCTAGAAATAATGGCCACGCCAATGTGCTGCTCTGCGCTGCTTCTTTCAATGTTCCTCTGCCCTGCCCAGTCCACCATTTCGGATTCATTCCGCAATTTTGTTGGCAAGCGCTTCGGACAAGCGGTCGCAAATCTATTGGCCAGAGACGACTTGGGAGTGGAGGGCTCTTACGGGGGCGGGGAGCATGTTTCCGGCGAAAAGACAGAGTAATGACGGTTTATTTTGAATTAATTCTGGTGCCATTCTGCGCCTCGCTCAGTCAGTTGCCAGTGATATTCGTGCACGGACTTCTAATGAGTGCGGGAACTACACAGCCCATAGCTGCCTTTTTCAAGTCATCGGGTGGCTACTCCGACAAAGAGTTATTCGCCACCAGCTATGGACCAAAGAATTCGTTGATACTAAACGCCGCAATGGATTGTCAATTCTCGCAGGCGGTCAGAGTAAATTGGGTCTCTCATTTTAAATCGTGGATTCAGCTCCGATACCTTATCATTGCGGTAGGCGAGTTCACCAACAGTCAGGTGAATGTGGTAGCCTATTCTTTGGGGGTGCCTATTGTTCGAAAGGCAAGTTGAGCCTTCCACCTGTCGCAAAGTATCAAAATTCAAACTGCCGCTGCTCAAGGCAATGCTAGGCGGCAGTTGTGTAGATGGAGGCGAACTTGGCTCGGGCTCACTGACACGATACGTACACACCTTCTTGGCAATCGGAGGTCCGAACCATGGAGTGCCCGCATGCTCATTTACGGTCGCCCTTCGTACCAATTCCTGCAATGCCATCAATGGGCTGCGCTGCAACTCACGCTTTTTGCTTGAAATAAATTCAAAGTGAGTTATTTTCTCTCGGTATTTATTTGAAACAAAGCGTCACAGACAACATTACGAGGGACAAATTGTGTATGTGATGCAGTCCACTGGTGACCAGACGGTGGGAAACCTGGTCTGCGGAGTCCAGGTCGAATTTTCGTAGTTTTCCTATTTATTTTTGCACCAGACAACCGGAATACCGGGTGCGGACTACACACTCACATTCGAAGGGCTATCCCACCACCAATTGCTAACGCTGACGGCGCAACAACAATTCAATCTAATAACCAAGCACTCGGTCAACTGAGAAACGAACTAACAGAAACAAATTTTCATCTGGATGGATTGATTCCCTTGCACTTTTAAGATTAGAGATTAGGGGAATTACATTTTATTTCAATGTCTTATGCCATACTTTTAAATGTATCAAATTGAATCATTTCATTCATTCATATTTGCGGGAGCATCTTTGCCGTTAGCGTTTTTTGGAGTCTTAGGCCAATTTTTCGAATGTCGCTTCAAGCCCTCTTTCTCGTCACGACATCGAGGACAAAACCTGATTTATAATCAAGCATAAAACAGTCTTTCAATATACTGATGTCCTGTCCCTACGACTCACCATTTGCCTTTGGGAGAGGCAGTCAAACCAACGCAGGAGAAATGAAACCACTCCAGCGGACAGTCCTTGTTGTCACAGCCAACCATGTGGCCGAAAGATACCTGGTTGCAAATGCAATACCTAGGTTCGTTTGGATCCACCGGCATATCCCCTCGCGACACAATGAGACTACTTTGTGTAGAATCTTTTTGCTCCGCGTGTTTGTCTTCGACTGCAAAAAAACAAATTTGAAAAGCCCAAAAGGCTGAGGAGAGCTTACCTATTATACTACTAGATTTGCCGTAATCTCGACCTTTTTTACGGCCAACATAATTCATGTTTGCTGATGACTGTCCAGTCCCACGACGCCGTTGAGGCAACCCAACATCGTCTATAGAAAAATGGAGGATTTGCTTATTTTTTATTTCAGTAAGCAAGCACAGTTTTTTACCAGTTGTAGTTTGAATTTCCCCTCCTAGCATTTTTCGTTGCATGTGCGTATTGAACTTGTCAGTGTCATTGTCTAATTTCTGAATGAAGTTGTCCACCATCTCATAGGTCTCCTCAGCAAGTCTGATCTTCTCGTCACTTAACTCCCTTGCTCTAAACGTTAAACCTAGTCGGCCAATTAGCCCGTGCTTACTTCTCCAGTATTTGCTCGACCAACTCGTAATTTCGACGTTTTTCTTCTTTGCTCATCCGTTTCCAACCACTAATCATCTGACTAATTTTTTGTTTGACTTCTTTTTGTTTTAGTTGGGATTGGGAATCTAATCCTCTTATTGAAGTCATGTTTTCCTCCATTTTCTTCTGAATTGGTATTGCACTTTTCAGACATTTATCGTAAATATCTGCCATGTTGATTTGTGAAGTTCTTGGAGACTGAAGAGGCAAATGACAATATTAAACCTGAAAATGCTTTTAATAACGAGCCGCGGTATTGTGGATTCCAAGCAAACATTCTGTTCTAAATTCTAATGATCATGTAATACGTCATCAAGTCGTCGAGTCCACCCCAACTCGACCAGACTATTAAATAAAAATAGGATTAAATAATAATTCATATTATGTCTAAGCCTAATTTGAAGTCAAGTTGGCTATTTTAGCTTAAGCCAATGCAAGCTTAGCTTAAGCTTAAGCTTAGCTTATGTCCAAGCCTAATGTGAAGCCAAGTGGGGTAGGTGGAAGGAACTTCCATCTGGCCCCTTCCATATGGCCTCTTATGAGATTAAGCCAATGCAAGCTTAGCTCTAAGCTTTGACTTCAAATTAGGCTTAGACATAATATGAATTATTATTTAATCCTATTTTTATTTAATAGTCTGGTCGAGTTGGGTATGGTCGAGTTGGGTTGACCCCCAAGTCGTCATTTCCTGTTTCCTTGTGTTTTGTTTTTGTTATTTGTTTATTGTTTGTCGCTTCAGCTTTACATGGCATGTTTTTGCTGTGATCTTTGCTATTTTTTAAAACTATTGTAAAAACGGGGAAAAACATAAAATAATCAAAAATTCATTATAAATTGAAAAAACCCCTATCCAGAATCTAGATCCAGACAAACCTTATTAATATTACTGACCGCAAATCGTAAATGAAGCGACAAACAAGCGGCCAACAAAATTGTTAGCAAAGCGGTTGCGTTGCGAACAGCATTTGTCGACCACCGTTCGAGCTGTCGTTTTGTCCCTCTGCGTCAATAGCATTGTTGGAAAAGCGATGATTTTGTCGGTTTGGACAGCCGGACAGCCCTACTACTGCCTGGTGTCGAACTGATGAAATGATTTGATAAACAATGTGCAAAATCCAAAGTTTGAAAGGTGTAAAAAGGAAAAGTTAAAAATGAAGCTAAATGCAAATAGAGGATCTCATGAATTATGGACAAAGTTATGACATGTCAAAGTTGGCAAAACCACTGGGGGAGGACCCTTTTGGGATTTCGGATAAAAATTTCAATTCGACATATTATAGCTCATTCGACGCGTCTCAAGGTCTCAACGATCCGAATCTCATTTATAATTTTGCAGATTAAAAATGGACGAAAATGAATTTATCGAGACAATGGAACATCTAACAATGAAGTTAATGAATTCAAATTCGATAGAAGCAAATGAATTTGAAATTTTTATGAAACTGATGATGAGGAAATTCGACTTCGTCGTCAATGACATTATGCTCCAGAGTTCCTTCTTTCGTTTTTTACTGGTATTTTTGCGAGCTGCGAATTGTGAACAGGCTGGTTATAATAAATTTACACATAATTTTTCAAAAAATTTACTATTCAAGTTCACGCGCATAGTGGACTTGTTACTAGAACAATTCTCACCAATATTTCGATCTGCTCTAACGGATATTTGGGTACTTATGGCAGATTCGGCAGAGAGCATATTCGGTATGCTACAGAAATATTTTCTGCTCTACAAGGAGCTCCTTCTAATGCCAGGTAACTAACTAGCAGCGATCTTTTTAGGCTCCCTTGATATTGTTGTTCAGAATTTTTGCCCTATTTGAACAGAGTTTATGCGGACACCAACTCAATTCTGATAGTTTGCATTGACTATTTACAAACCACAACAGTTGTTCACCAAATGAAGGAGGTGCAGAAAGTAGCACAACTGCTTTCTTGTCTCTGTTTTATTCTCACAATTGGCAAAGCCGTAAGCAGAAGTTCATGATCTTTTTGGCCAGATTGGCAAAAAAATTCAATAAAATATTACTTTTCAACAGATCAAACTTTCCGCCCTCCACGACGCATTCCAAAGAATGCTCGTTAGCAGTTGTGGGAACACCAGTCCTGATCCGAATGTCTATATGGTGGTATTGCGAAACCTGTTTTACGATTATTCCATCGAGTTCTCCTCTTCGATTCTTCAAGATCCCGCCGCAGAAAGGAGGTACACTCACTCTCCATGCACGAGAGAACGTTGTTCGCACAAACAATCAGCGAATGTTGACAGCAATGATTCGATGACGGACGCACTGGACGAGGATGAAGGGGAATCAGTGGAAATTGGGCAAGTGATTGGGAAGAGGAGGAGGAAATCCTGTGAAAAGAACCCCGTACCAAACCAACCGAACACGCTGACAGTCCTGCAGGTATGACTGGACAGTGGACACCTTTTTAGGAAAAATACTAATTTTTCGACAGTTGTTCGCCATCGAACAACTCAAATATTTGTGTGTTTCATTGGACCAACTAACCGAAAGTCTTGAGCACGGAATTCGTCGCATTGCTTCCTGCTTTAGACCTATCAAGCTGTCCAATTGGGCTTCTCTGAACAAGGTTGATCGAGCGAGATTGAGAACCCTCATTCAGTGTTCACTTTGCTGCAGCTCTTCTCCAACGTATTCGCCATCATTGCGATGCTTCAAGAGCGTTTAGGCGCTTCCCAACAAACAATTGATGCAATGCTCGCGCTGGTGCACAAGCTGCTCTATTTGCACCCTCAACCACGATTTCTGCTTGAATTTTACAGGCTACTGAGCAATGCAGGGCCAGAAATGACTGTACCCATAGATTATGCCTAGCACTGTTGCGAGTTTATCATCAGTTTACAGAAGTCAGTTTGTGCAACCAATCGCTCCCTTTTCGAGTCCAGTCCGTTCGAGCCGGGAGAAGTGCTCCTATTTCCGCAACAGGCAACAAATCCCATGGCAAGTGAAGATTGGAATTCTGAAAAAGATTCTTATAACAAACAATACAGTCTGCGCATTATGATGCCACCAATTTGAACGAGGAAGGCGAACATTCCCCCTCTGTATCAACGCCTCATACATTTGTAGAAGGAGCCGCCCACTTCGAAGTGGGCGGGTCTAATCTGACGGAAGGCTTAACTTTGGCTTGCTGGATTCGCTTTCTGGCGAGAAGTGTGAGAATAAAGATTTAATTTCAATTGTGAATTAGTAATTAATTATCTGTTCCAGTCCAGTCGCTGGGAACATGTCCTTTCTCTGGGGACCAGCACAGGCCTTAGACTGACGGTGGAATTGAAACCGTTGCAGCACTCTTTGCGCATTATGTTGGTTGAAAAAACGACCATTTGAGCAATTGGCTCGGTTTCAATATCGCCTGGACAATGGTTAAAGTCGTTTTCCAGTTCCTGGCGATATTAAAACAGAGCCGTGCCTCACTCTTCCTACCTATCTAATGATAAAGAAGAAATCAGATCAAAAGTTGCAGTCTTTCTGACGCCAACGGATCGGGATTAATAGCGGAAGAACACCATAAACGTATCACTCGTCCAGAAGCTCCTTTCGTGAACATTTGCATCGGTGTGCAGCAAAAGGGTGATATACTCATTGCATTGGTAAATTTTCACTTTTTGAACAAAAGTTTGTTACTGATAGATGGCGGTCGGAAACAACATAAAAGTGATCGACAAATCAATACAAGCGAGGAAAGGCAATGAAGGTGTCGATGACCCAATTGAGGTGGCTTTCGGATCCAAAGCAAAAGGGTCTGTGGACGACGAAGCGAGATACGAGCTTACCACCATGTTTGCCTTCAAGGGTTCGTGTTCAAAAATTGTACTTGTTCCACAATTTAAAGTCTACATTTTCCGTGTTCACAAATCTCTTCAGGATTGCTCCCAGCCGCTGGTGCACTTTTGCTCCGCGCAATTGGCCCGGCCAATTTCTCTCTCGCAGACTGCCTTCACTCGACGGTTTATCTGTCGTTCGGCCACTGCCTCTCGTCGTCGGTCATTTGTTCTCGCGAATTCAGTGCCGCAGCAGTGTGTCAGGAGCCCCGCAAATATTTGGCACAAGTGCAAGTCAGCCATAAGCCCACTTGAGCGTATAACATCTCTCTTTTCGATCAACCTTTCTAGCGATCTCTCCTGCTCATCATTCGACCCAGCTCTGCGCATAGCTACAGTCTGCAACTGGCGAACGGTGAAACACGAAATTTACCGGTCATATGGAACACTCAGGTGCGACATCGCGACACTCGGCTTTATTAAGCGCTCTTACAGATTGTTCGGAACTACTGCGGCACTCTGGACAAGTCTTTCCGCACGATTGGCTCAGTGAAACTGTTCCTCTTTCTTTATGCATTGGTGCATGCCTTCGTCGCCACCCAATATTCCGCTTTGGCATTTAGACTGTGGACAGAGGCCATCCCCCCGGCACACAACTAGAGGCTCTCCGCCTCCTCTTTCTGGTGCTTCGTCGGGAACCTTCGTATTATGAAAACTGGCAAAGGCTGACCTGTAAACTGAAGGCGGAGGGGACGCGCAGAGGTCCGCAACTCATTGTTCGAATTTTGGGCTCTAGGCTAGCGCATCTGGATGCAAACATTTTTTCGGTGAGAATGTCCGATGATTCGATTCAGTCTAATGTTTAAGGAGCTTCTCTGCTTTTGTTTTTCAAACATGGAACACACAAATTCACCAATGATGAAAGAGGGCTCCAGAAATGCGTCTGCGACGCCATTCTCACCGTCGGCGCGAACAGTGATACTGGAGCCAGAGTTTGTGCAGGCCTTGTTGAGTTGTTCCGACATTTGGTAGCAGTCTCGTATAGCCTTGTCCTTGTAATACGATTTGCATAAGGAAGGGCACTCGGTTTCCCCTCTGGGCGCAGTTCATACGCATTTTGGCCAAATGCATTGCGCAAAATGAAACGCCAGACTTACCAGAGAAATTTTGCAAATTCAACCTTGCACAGCTGCAAAGGGTCGGCTTTTTGCGCGATTTCCTCTTCGTGAGTAAAAATCATTTTGAAAAGGCATGTTCGTTTTGTGTAAGACTTTGCTGGACATGCTCTCCAGCCCACACAAGTTCCAAGTACCGCAGAATGTCGGCATCCAGGCTTCCCATGCAGCGGCAAGGAAGAAGTCAAGTTCCTCGGCCAAGGACCAGCAGAACGTACAGCGCAAAGCGACGGAAGATATAGCCAATTCTGTGCACTGCATTGTGCATCAACTCGTGGGCTCGGCCGGCGAGTACCACCCCGAGGTGGGCCAAAGGGGCACGGGCATTTAACGGACAGGAGTTTAATCTCTAGTCATTTGCCGTTCTGAGATTCTATTCGTTTTTCCACTCTGGATTTGTGCGCTTTCCTTTCCGCAGAAACTTTCACACTGCCCCTTCGTCACATAGGTGTTTGGGCACTTTGTCCGAATCGTTTGCTCCGGCGCCCACCTATTTCGGATGGGAATGACTGTGTGCAGTGTGCACGTCTAGACGACCCACCAAAATTGTGTGCACTGCGTTCCGTCGAAAAACCATCTTTCAAGGCGTCCGCCCAATCCATTTCCCGCGGGGAGGGGCGAACAAATGAGCTCTTAAGATGGCGGGAAGCGATGTGCTCCCGAATTCGGCCATTTACCCCTGGCCATGGGACAGCACACTCCGTCCCAGTCAGCACTGAATTCGCCCGCAGCCTGTATGCATTCGTGCCTACAGTGAGTGAGCAGTATTTGGGGGGAATTGCCCGATTGGTTCGTCTACCCCGCTCCACACTCGTCCGCCCCGCCGTCCACTTTGCAGAACACGGATTCCCCACTGCTGTCCCGCTCTATCACTGCATAGCCGGCTCCCTCGGGCAGAGGACATGTTGCCGGAGGGCCAAGCATCCCCGTCACTGAAAAAGCGCAGCCACATGGCATTCTGATGCTGTGCCTCACCAGAATCCACCAGCGAGAGACAGACCCAACCTCTACGATCACTGTTTCTGCGCAGAGAATTGGGCGGACACGCGCACCTCCCTCGCCTATTGCATGTGGCATTTGGCCACGTCCTAGCACAATCCGCGTTCTCGTTGCATTCCCGATCGAGTGACAGATTTATGTGCAGAAGCGCTAGGAAATGCACAATGATACACAGGGAAACTGAAAACAGTTCCATGCGAATATAATGTGTAGTGAATGAATTTCCTGAAAAAGCGTAAATAGGTATGTATTATTTGTACAGGGAAACACCTTTCTTAGGCTGGCGGGGAATGGGAGAATTGTTATTACGTCAATTGGGGCGATGGGCAAGAAAATGTTTGGGGTGAATCCTGTTTGGTAAAAGCAGTAAGTAATATGAAATGCTAGATGGGCGGTGAGAGAAAGGGATGGACGTTTGTCGATCATTGATTAGTGATTACTATCCTGATGCGCTATGTGTTATTTGTTTAGAAAGTGGGCGAGATCTGGCACTTTCTGCTATTGTCACATCCGGCTAAGGATGCTTACCTTGATTATTCGGCTGCTCCCGGTGAGGGTCGCGATGCATGGATTCTGGAGCTTCTGTTGGAGATTGATCTAGAGCCGACGATGCCCGAAGGCACTCAATCGCCACTCTCATGTTTCCTTGGGGAAATGCTCAAAATACACGGAAAAAGTGAGTGAGCCCAACACAGGTGGATTTTCAAGGTTGCCGCCCTTGCAGATCGCATCGTCAAACTCTGGACTGAATGCAGCGGTTCATTGATGGCAATACGACAGCGACTGCCGTGCGATGATCAATCTGGACCAAAGGAAAATTCCGAACAGCCGCCCGTTGCACTGCCTCGGTGCTCTTTCGATTCGTGCCCCGTTCGTGCACATTCGATGGATGGAAATAACAGCGGCGTCGATCCAGCAGACCAAGTTCTGAATCCTGGGAGCGAAATGGCAGTGGCATTTTCGAGACGCGCCCAAATCGAAGGAGAGGAGCAGGAGACGGGCGGGAAAAGCGATGAACACTGGCTGATTAATGTTGGAATGCGGCAGTCTTGTGCACGTTGTGTATCCCAATTTAAGGTGCGCGCGCTGCTACTCAAATTGATGTGCGAAGTGGTGCTGAACACTGAGGACTGTGCCTTGTTCGCGCTGGAGGAGGACGTGCTTCGCTGGCAGACCGTCTTGATGCTTCTCTCCAAACAGCACTTTCAACGCCTCCGCTCGCTCACCTTCCAGCTGCTCAAAAACATTTTCATTCGCGCATCTCCTCGCTATCGACACAGTTTTGTGCAGGAAGAGGGCTTTATGCTGCTGAGCCGCGAGTTACGTGCCTCCCCAGTCAACTATTCGATTGCTGATTCGCTGTTTTCGATGACATGTGGGGAACATGTTGTGCTCAGGGATGGGCTGGACGCAGCGCATTTGGAGAAGCTTGTCTACGACCAATTCAAGCTGGCGTCCCTGTCGGCACTGCTCACGCTGCTAGAGGAGTCCACTTCCCAGCCGGTACTGTTCTGGAGTGTCTGCTCCACACTGCAAAAGATCTTCGTTGCCGACAATGCGCCCAGGCGTGCGATGCTGCAACTGGGACTGGCTGAGTCGATGTGCAATGTGCTGCGCAAACTTTGCTCCGATTCCTCGGGAGCAGAAACCAAAGGGGAAGCTGCTGGCACACGTTGCAGCAGTGACCACGATGTTTGGCCCCTGTTGGAGTGTTGGCTTTCATTCGCCCAGTCAATCATTACCCTATTGGTGCCATACGAGTAATTAATTAGACACCGATTCTAGCCTCTCACAATCCAACGTATTGCCCCAATTTCAGAGACTCCTTAGCCTACCATGCCTGTGAGGAGTTTGTGTGGCTTTGCGTGATCGCCTTGTGGCAAGACAGTGCAACGTGCATGCCATTCTTTGGAAGCGCCTCAACACACTCTGTAGTCACTGCGACCACATTGTTTCCCGAACAAGCCGAGAGTTCATGCAGCTCATCGTTGGAATCGCAACAAGTGGGGTTCCATCTGTTTTTGTAATTGGAATGCTTTGGGAAAATTTTGTTTTAGGATTCAATTGCTCGAGGCCGCAACCCTTTGTTGCACCAGACCGTGTGTCAACTGATCTACTGCTGGCTGGACTGCATTCGTGGCGCCCTCTCTGAGCAGATGCGAACGCCGAGCAGCTTCTCAAGCTTGGCCGCCTCATTACGACGACAGCAGCAGCAGAAGCTAAAACGGAAGCGCAACTCCTCATCGGTGGACTCTTCCGAGTTCGAGCTGCTGCTCAACGAATCCCAATGGCTCCCGGCCGACTCTTCTTTCGGCGACATTCTTTGCTCACCCACACCTTTCGCAGCAACCCGTGCGTCGCCAATGGCTCTGCAATTTGCCTCCAACGAAGAAATTGGCAGTAAGGCGACACTGAATCACCGGTGTATTGCTTGCTTGCATGCAATTTAGGTCGCCTTCTGTTCATCCTGACGGCTGTGCGAAACTTGTTGCTTTTCTTCGACACGCCAGACCAGTGTTCGGACGAGGAGGAGACCCTGCTCAGGGCATTCCTGGAGACCCTTTTGACCGCTTGCCACAGACGGGCTAGCAACAAGTTTGTGGACGACTGGCAGACCGTGCTGGGATTGTGCGCACGCAGAGCGCGCCATCTTCTGGCCGAGACCATTGCATACACCCTCTTCCCTGCAGAGGCAAAATCACGTGCCTTGTTGCGCCAAACACGCCGCCATTCCACCACCGCAGTCGAAGAATTGCCCGGAGGCATTTCGGCGGCCGAAAACGAAACAGTTCTTTCTGGTTGGGCTTTACGACGACGCCTCATTATTGTGCGCTTTCTTGCCAAGGAACTGAAGCAGAGCAGAGAAATTGTGAATGCACTGTTGGAAGTGAATTTGGTGAAGATGCTAATTAAATGTGCCAATAGGACTGATTTTATACGTCTCAGGATTACCAGTACGCGCTGAAGATTGGTCTGCACGAGCTGTGCCTGTTTCCGGCCAATCGCGGTAATAGTGAATTTGACGCCGATCTGGAGCTGATGGTCAAGTTCCTGCACTCAATCCAGATCCATTCGCCAATGGAAAACCTCACATTGGGTCGGTATTCTTGGAAAAAGCTCCGTTTTTATCGACCTCGTTTAGATGAGATCAGCTCGATTAGTTCGGACGAAATTCTCTTGCTGCACCAGTTCCACGAGATCAAATGCCAATTCGGCACCCAGATGCAAGAGAGGGCCAGAACGATCAAGGACCGGGAGTGTTCACTGCTCAAATTTACGAGCGATGTGGCAGATATAGATAATATACTAGGAGAGCATAATACCTCTCCCTTTCAGAAGGCGATGAGTTTGACGTGTGAGATTGCCGAGTACCAAAACATTCCGCGTCGACTGCTGATCAGTTGGAAACGAGAGCTGCAAAGGGAGACGATTCGTATCGACAGATCACTCGCTCACTTCGTGGTCTGGACATTTCCTCCAAAAGGCCGCTTATAACGCGCCTTTTCAGCGCGAGTTATGTCATCCGCTGGCGCCATTCTACTCTCCGCTCAGTTGGCCTCGCGGCCGCGCACTAAACACTACAGAAGGCCCATCTCGGGAGCGCAGACGCCTCTCCGCCGTGCACTATCCGTTCTCGCCAAAATTCATAAAAAAGGCGCGTAGAGAGGCGGTAGAACGCGGACACAATGCCCCGATGCCTCTGGACAACTTGCTTGTATGGATGGGCTTTGAATGCCACAGTTCTACAACAACATGAATGTTCAGAACGGCGGCAATCCACAGCAGAGCCAGCGCAAAATTTACGACCACAGCGACGTGCGCACCCACATTCGGCTGAGCATTTCTGCGACTCTGGTGCGCACCGCGTTCGAGTGTTCCGGGGAACTGGTGGTGTCCGACGCAAAGCTCTACTTCCTGGGCGAGACCGCCAAAAGCACTCAGGCACAGTTCCCCACTCCGAGGCTCCCCGTTCATCCAATTCCATTTCCAGAAGGGAGTGGTGCTTGCGCCAGTTACCTACTCTTGGCGCTACACCCAAATCCGCGAGATTTTCAGTCGTTTCTATCTGCTAAAAGACACCGCACTGGAACTGTTTATCAGCACTGGAGATGCCTTCCTGGTTGTGTTCGAGTCGACAAAAGTTGGTTGCGCTCTGCCCGCATTCCGTTCATCTGTTTGCCCATTTGTGAAGGACAGGTCTGTGCTGCTGCAACAGTTCTGCAACATGCGCCTGGACAGACTGCTCGTGGACCATCGTGGACAGCTGCGAACAGCGACCCAAATGTGGCGCAGAGGCAGCATCACAAATTTCGAGTTGGCGATTGGCTGCATGCAGCATTAATTTTTGGACCTCCCAGGTACTTGATGACGCTGAACAAATTAGCCGGGAGGACATTCAATGACCTCATGGTGAGCTGCTTGCTGCCCAACCACTCTCAGCAAGCTAATTACCCCTCCCCAGCAATACCCCGTTTTTCCGTTCGTGCTCTCCGACTACGCCTCAAGCAACATTTCTCTCGCGGTCGGCGCTTTTTACAGGAACCTGGGCAAGCCGATGGCCATCCAGGACGCGAAGATGGAGCAAGTATACGTGAAGAATTACGAAAGTTTGGCGGAAGAATTCGAAAGGCATCGCAACGCGCTGAACAGCAGCGGCGGTAGTGCGTTCTCCTCCGTCCGGTTCGGTCCTTACCATTACGGCAGCCACTACTCGAACACGGGGATTGTGGCGCACTATTTGGTGCGCGTTTCGCCCTACACCAGTGTGGCTCTCGAGTACCAAGGTGGGCTATCGGCTATGCCAGCGAAGCTGATGAAGATGCCTGTTTGTTTAAGACAACAACTTCGACATTCCTGATCGCCTTTTCAACTCACTCGATACCACATGGCGCCTGTCCAGTTCCGAGTCCACGACTGACTTCAAGGAACTGATCCCGGAGTTTTTCTTTTTGCCCGAAATGTTCCGGAATGCGGAGGGCCTGGAGCTGGGGGTGAGGCAAGCGGGCGAACTGGTCGACGGCGTGCAAATGCCGCCGTGGTGCCCGCAAGGCGACCCCAGACTGTTCTGCCTGATACACCGGCAGGCACTGGAGAGTGCGCACGTGAGCGCAAACCTGCACGCGTGGATCGATCTGATATTCGGCTACAAGCAGAGCGGCGAGAATGCGGTGCGCGCCGTGAACGTGTTCCACCCAGCCACGTATCGGGGCAGAGACCTGGAAGACAAAAGTGGCGATGACCAACTCATCATCTCGGCGATAAGGACAATGGTCGTTTATCACCTTATTGAAAACAAAGCAATTTCGCTCGAATTAGGTGCGTACCTACGGCCAAATGCCACTTCAGCTCTTTGATGCGCCCCATCTGCCGCACCTGAACGCCACACGCGCTACAGCCCCACCACTGCAGCAAAACTACCCGACACCGGTGCGGCAGCTGTTCCATTCGGTGGACGGCATCCGCTGGGGCGACTTTGTGGGCAGCCCGGAGAACGACGACTGCTTCCTGACTTCTCCGTCGCACATATTCAGTTTGGCTTCGAACGAAAGGCACATCAATCGACTTATATGTAGACAACCATTACATTGTTTTGGGCAGGATCGGCCACTTGGTTTCTGTGTTCCGAGATCCCTTCACCACAATCTGTTATGGAGTGCCAGAGTCGACTGAGCTGATCCTGGGCTACAATTCCGACAAAGGCGGTTGGGACCGGGTGAAAAGTGGACTCGCTTTATCAAAGTTTAAAGATGCTCTCAACCGGAGTATGGAATTGGCGCTTTGTGCGGTTGTTTCGTGGGCGTTCTGTGACAGCATGTTGCGAATAAAACTCATTTTGGGCCAACAACGGCAACGCTCGGGTGCAACCCCAGGCGGAGCAGAGTCTGACTCCTGCTCTCCACAACATTGGACTCCGCTCATCGACTTCCAGTCTCTAGAGCTCTCAAAAGTTGCGTACTCCCCCAACAACAACATGCTGTACATCGGCTTCAAGTGTGGCCTCGTACGTGCCTACAAGCTGCTCTATGAGCAGAACAAATGGCGAGTTCGGCAAAGTGCCGAGCTGTTTGCACACACCTGCGCCGTTTCTTCGCTGGCCGTCTGCGACCAGTTCCACGTGATGCTGACCTCCAGTGTGGATGCGAAGCTCTGTGTTTGGGACACGAACAGACTGGAGTTCGAACTCCAGCTGCGACCTCCGCCGCCGGTGCTCAGCGGATCTGCGCCAGTGGAGGAGACGGTGACGCTTAGCTGCATCTCGACTGTGAGTGCCGATCTGGCCGTAGTGTTCCAGTCAGGGCTGGCCGGCTCTCGCCTCGCCCTGTACACGGTGAACGGGGATCTGATTGGTGTCCACCGAGAGCGCCAACTCACCATCACAAGGCATTTTGGGGTTTGGCAGATCCTTCCACTTGTCTTTCAGTATCGCCATGACCGATTTGGTGGAGGGGACGGCGGTGAACTGTGTGGCCATTGGACTGCAGACGGGTCTTGTGCGTCTGCTGGAGACTTGGACGCTCAGCGTAACACGGGAGATATCGTTCCAGGCCCACCAGACGCCGGTTATCAGGTAAAGGGGATTCGGACGACCTAACACGCGATTTCCTTTTCCCTCTAGTCTCTTGTTTGCCAACGAATCCAGACGACTTTACGCGGCATTCGCCAGCTCTCACGTGCTCTGCTGGCAAGTCCCGTCGATTGCAGCCGGGAGCGGACACATCACGTCCACCACTCCCGGGAGGAGTCGCGCCCCCTTCTTCAAAGTACTCAACCCATTTACTTCATGAACTGTGTTTTTCCGGGCCTCTCTTCTGCCATTCCAAATCGATGCGTACTTACATTCGCTGCTATTTTTGAGCTTTATTACCTCGAATTAAACATCTAGATATTAAATAATTTAATTCAGAAATATATGTATTAAATCGTAAGCAGAGCTTGAGATTATAATTTTTCCAGACGAAGGGGTTGAAACTTGAAATGGCTATCGGTTATCACCAATCGCTTTCGGTGCCGCTGCTAATATAGCTTCAGTTTTTCCAATTCATTTCCTCTTTTCGTCGACCCTATCATGCAAGGGCGATTGCGTTCTTGCGCAATTCGGATGAGTGCATCGAAGTTGCGATCGGTGAACGTGTCGTCCGGACTCTGCACAATGTCTTGGATCGTTTGCTTCTTCACCGGCGCACTCTCGAGATGCTGCTCCCCTTGGTCGGCGGCCTTTACCGGCGGAAACAGTTTGGTCAGTCCCGCCCAAAATACCTACCTGCTCCTTCACCACCGCTCCGTGGTGTTCCACCGCCACAGCGAGCACGCGGAACCCGGCCGCCTTTGCCTCTCGGGCCGCCTTTGTCGGATCCGGCCCCATGTTGTTCCAACCGTCGGTGAATACCACCAGCAATTGGTTCGCCTGTCCGGGTCGGCCTCCTCGTGTCGGCAGCGCTTGTTTAGCCGCCTCGCGAAGGCCTGCGCCTGAACGGGACAATTCTTCCGGTCACTATCAGCCGATTGAGAGCGAAAACCAAGTGCCGTTGTGCCGCCGGCGTAGTGGAATTGGAGAGCGCGAATAGCAGCGATCACTTCCGCGGCAGATTTGTGTGCGTTCAGATTGAATTCCGTCTTGGTCTTCTCCTCGCTACTGAACACGACCAGCGCCACCCGGGTGAGCCGAGGGCCCACGCTGAGACGGGCGACCAACTCCACTGCCAAACGCATGTAGTCACGGTAGACAGGGAACGTGGACGTGGAGAAATCCATCAGGAACACCTGCACAGTGTGTCCACAAAGCAAGGACAGCAGCGCCCACCAGATCTTGCTCGCAACCGCTGATCGGATTCTGAGTCGTTGTGGTGGTGGTGGTCGTGGTGCGGCACTTATCCTGCGCCTCTCTCAGCAATCGGCGCGTCATCGCCTCTGCACTCTCGTAGGCACTACGCAAAGTCAAAATGCATGTCCAATCCTTTCTGTCCAATGCCCCTTCCCAGTTCCCACTTTTCCATGATGATCGCGTTCTCCCTCCCGGCAATCTGCAACAACTCCTTTCGATTGATGTAGCGCGGGTTCCCGGTTGCGGCGGCCACAATCCGCGTGTGCGGCACTTGGCGGAGCATTTGAGCCGCAAGCGACGGGTCTTTGGCGCTCAGCCCGTCGGTGACCACCAGAATCACGGTCGGAACGGAACTGTTGCGAGAGGCAAGCGGTTTTCCCATCCTTATTACCCAATAGCCATTGACAGAAGCTGACCTGTTTCTGTCCTTCAGCATCTCCAGGGCTGCGGGGAATCGATTACAAAAATCCGTGGATTCGCGGTGGGAATTTGGCTCTACCTGCTTCCAATGCCATCCTCGTGTCCGTTGTGCCGCCTACCACGCGCAGATTCTCCAATTTTTCACGGAACTCGGAATTATTTGCCGCGAAGTTCCACGGGTGAATTTCCGGGCGGTACCTACGGCCGGAATAAGCGATCAGAGCGACCTAAAATAAACACTCTCATCCATAATCCGTGAGCTGTGCCCACACACTATGGGCGGACGGTCCAATGGTGAGCTCGTGGGATATGTTCAGGACGAACTTGCGGCTCCTGTTAAATCCGCCGCGGACCGAGTCCGACCTGTCCAGGACGATGAGTACGTTCATCTGGCAACTGGCTGGGAACACCGACTCCTCCTCCTCCTCGGGCTCTTCTACAAGTCCATCAATTGGACGACTCAGCAGCAGCGGCATGACAAGGAGGTAAACGAACGGGAACGACATAGTTGAGAAGGAGAATGTGCGGAGGCGGAATCAGACTTGGGCCCTTTTGGAGTGAGTGATCAGATCCTTCATTTTTATGTGTGCGGCCGGTGTTGTTTTTGCTCGGGAACCCGTCACGAGTGCGCCAGCAAGTTGTTTACGGCTTGGGTGAAAAAGGAAGTTTGTTTTGGTCAGGGAACCGCCACTATTTGGAGATTGCGCCAGTTTATTATTCGACAAAGGAATGCGGTTGATTATGTGCGGTTGATTGCTTGGGGGTCTGTCACTTGCCCAGCCCCTCGTAGAGACTGAATGCCTGAACAATGTTCGCATCCGACTTGGCACTTTCCGTGAACTCGTCCAGCGACAACTTGCCGTCCGCCTCCTTCCCCAACGTGGCCCAGATCAGCGCCGTCCGCCTCTCGGGCGTTCCCTCCGCCTCCGATGAGAGCTGCAGTGCGTCGCCCAGCATTTTGTATATGCCGCCCAGGAAGCTCTCTGCAGCGCAAAGGCTTTATTTGGACACTTCACTCCAGACTGAGACTTGCCCATTTCCTGTCGCGTGACTGCCCCGTCCTTGTCCCGGTCGTAGAGTCGAAAAGCCCAGCCAAGTTTCTGCTCCAAACTGCCCCTGGAGGTGATCAGCAGTCCTTCCACGAATTCCGGAAATTCTATGGCAGCGTCCTGATTGTTTGAAGCTAACCCAAATTCCCCGGCAGGCTGCACCTGGTTCTCATCAAGGACTCTGAACACGTGGGCGGCAAAATCAGTCGGATCGCCCTGAGGAAAGAACTGTTTGTAGATCTTCTGAAAACCGACCTGTAAAAAGTGTGTTGACAGAGGGGTTGAGATATTATGTAATTAAATTTGAGATAAGCCGAAATTAAATAAAACAGAAAGCACTTCAGTGAGCATTCCATTTGGACAGTCGCGTGAGAAGCCGCGATGCCACTGCAGGATCTCCTTCTCGGTGACTAAATATGGGGGAACTGAACCAAAGGTGCAGCAGAACAAAAGAAGGAAGGCCTTTGAGACTCCTGAATAATGCGCACCACTCACAATGCGTCTGCCTGGCGAGGGTCCGAATCTGCTCTCTGGCCAGCTGCTTGCTCTGTCCCTTACCCATCGGCAAGTGGCGGGAGCAAAAGTGTCGAGCTGGGAATAGCGCCAACAGCGCCGCAAATGAATTTGGTCGATACTTCTTCGCCGGGGAGGAAGGGGAAAGCGCGAGTGAGAAAGAGATGAAGAGAGGAGAGGGGAAATTTTTCATTAATTTGGGTTGCGGCCCATAAACGAGGGACGGACGGTCGGCTGACCGAATTTTTATTCACGTCGTTGCGAACAATCTTCCTACCGAAGGGAATTGTTTCCGAATAATCCGAGCTTCGGAATGAACGCCTAAAAATCGAACGCAATGTGCAGTATTGAAGGGATTCCCTTTGAATTGTTGCTGCGGACGACTCCCGTCAACTGCCGACGGATTATTCGCTGGATTGTTGCGTGTCTGGATCCGGCCGGTCCATCCATCCTGCGCTGTCTTCGAGTCTCGGCCGCCGCTAATCCCCCTTTTAAGCAACCCCGAAGGCAAAAATGAGGCAATGGTGGAGTGTGGCGTTGCCTTGGAGATGCGAGGACGCACACTGGGATTCACTCCAATCCCACGGGCACAATTGTTGAGGGAGATGGGTGGCGGAATTACATATAATATTCGTAAAGCGGAAAAAAGATTTGTGAGCAACGGATCTGGAATTGAAATCCAACGCCGCCCCAAAGACAAACTTCGCTGTCACAATGTCCTGCCCACAATTTGGCCGACGCCGAGGAAGAGTCGCTGGAAGGGCTGTGCCGGGCTGGTCAGCTGGGAAAAGTCCTTCCCCGCTGCCTCTGATGGCCGAACCCAGGTCGACTTGTGCAGCGAGTAGCCATCGATGGCGTCCAGATGCTGCGCCTCTGCGTGCAGAGAATCCAAATCTGCAGAACGAATTTAGGGGCAATCTTCAAGCAGCCGATGGTCACCCGGTGGTTCGCTGCGATAGCGCGATTCAACAGTCGGTCGATCGGCCGCCGTACACATTGGCCCTTAAACAGCACAATAATTCCAGAAGAACTGCTCATGCCCACCGATTGCTGATCGAAAGCCCAGGTAGTTTGCGTAGATTGAGTGCCAGAAATTGCGCGATGTTCCTGCCAGCGCGGGGTCATTCGCGCGGGTACAGCACCGCTCGCAAGCCAGCTCCCTCTGGGACTGTTCGCCTCCGATCTGCGCTTCCTGCGCCAACCTCCTCTTTATCTCCTGGATGGCCTCCCGCAAGCGGGAGTCGGCCAATTCCGATGGATTTGCCCTCGCCACCTCTTCGAACTTGAACTCGGCGCTCCCGAATGTCTGCAGAACTACGTTAACTACATTGGACAGATTAGTCGGCACTGCTGTCGGGCTCAGTCCCTCTGTTGGCGCTAGTTGCCCCAGCGGTTGTTGGGTTCCTGATTGGACAATAAATTGGCCTGGTAGCTCATATTATTCACATTTTAAAAATTCAAAAATATTTCCTCGACCGCTCAGATAATGTAGGTAAGCGTTGCATAATCACTGCTCATCAGACGTATGTGTCTTCGTCATTGCGGTTTGCCCGACTAATAAATGTAGCGCGCGGAAATTGAACCCGTCCCCAATGTGGGGCGAGAACTGCAAACTTCTCGCTGCGCCACGAGAGCAGTTAGCGCTCGTCTCTTTGAAAGGCCTAACAGTGAACCAATAGACCATTCATTTTTTGGAAACCAGTTCCGAAATTAAGGACTGCTAAAGGGGCCTACCAGCAAACTCTTGCGCGCCCATTGCTTCGGCCGGATTCCGTTCCTTTGAAGGGAAAGGCGGTACAGCTGAGGGGACAAGTGCACCTGCTCTCTTTTCTCCCTGTCGTCCCCTCCGCCCATTAAATCTTCGAATTGCCCGCTTAATTTGCCGAAATCGATACTTTCTTCGAATTCCTGCAACAGCTCCATATCTTGGTGGCGCTTCTTCGAACAGCAGTAAATGATTGCGGGGTCGAGAGGGTGCGCCTCAGTGTTGAAAATCCAGCCACCGGCTGAAACGACTCTTCAATCCGCTTTTACAGTAGGTACATTTTTATTTTATTTTTGTTTACGCATCAAAACGCTAAGGTCCCAGATGACTGGTAACAACAATGTGTCAAAATGAATAAATAAATTACCTAGCCGAATTAAAGAGTTTAGTATGTATAGGTATTTATTTATTCATCACTCCATCCATTGCTTTGTTCAAGTTCTAGTAATTATAACTTCCGTTGAGCTGTGACATGACACCATTCGCTTTTATGCCTTTCCCGAATTCGCATTAAAATCGATGCGAACGACAATCGATGTCAGTCACAAATCATAATTTAAGCAAAAAAGCCCTATTTATGCTGCTGCTGCAGCTTTCATAAATGCACACAAATAGCCTACTAAAATACTAGAACCTAGTTCGACGATACCTTTAATGCTCTTTTAGCCTTGCGCTTTATTTACCGTTAATTATATGGGGCATCTTTTTTCGAATCCCAAAATAAATTTCAGTTTTGGTGTTCTCAGTCTCCTTAGTCCTTTGTTTTTGTTGCGACACGATGCTCTCCTCCCTTGCTGAATATCGCTCGCTGTCTGACTCAGCCCAAAGGAACGGCGAGAGAGCGGACCGCGAAGGCGTGCGCCAGCGCCAAGAGCGTTCGCAGCGCTCGTCACTGCAGGGTCGAACGGCCGCTCACTTCTGGGCTGTGTCGTTGCTGCTGCTGTGCTTCCCATTCCTCTACCTCCTGCTGACCCACTCCACCGGTCTTGCCCTGCCAAACTTCCCGCTCAAAATGAGGCGCCCAACGAGACCGCACCGAATTCTGCGTGTGATGACATTCAACATTTGGCTGTCCGGCGAGCGGGTGAACAATGGCCTGGCAAAGATTGCGCAGCAGATCAAGTCGGTGGACCCGGACATTGTTGCACTGCAGGTGAGCGACACAAAATGGCAACAAGTATTCGAAGACCGTTCAAAGAACAACAATTCACGCAGGAGTTGGAGTCCCCAGCGATTGCGCAGAATCTGACCCGACTGTTGGACCCGACCATATGGAAAATTGTGCACCACCCCTACGCCAGCTATCCGGACACGGCAATCGTCACCCGGCATAAGGTAATAGTAGTGCGGGCAATTCAGCAGATCGCATACCTTGCGCCGTTTCAAGTTCGTCTCGGAGGACGAGGTCATCGGACTGCAGTTCAAGCGGGACATCAGCGACTTCCTGTTCCACGAGCACCAATACGCGAACCATTCTACAGTCACCTATGGGACCGGTGTGGGCATCGAGCTGCAGCCGGACAAACAGCGCGTCAACTTTTTCAGCATGCACTTGGATTGGAAGTCGTACGGACCGTACGCGGCGAACAACAAAATGGTGACTAGCGACAAGCAGATCATGGCCGGCGAGAGGAACAAGGAAGGCTACGGACGTGGGCAAAACATTGAGCAGTTGCTGAACAACGACGGCTTCAAGGCGTTCATGGCTGTCTCAGACAGCGAACCGCTGATCGTGGCCGGCGACTTCAACTGTCCCTCGCACTTGGACTGGGGCGACGAGACAAAGTAAAAAAAAAGCAAACCTATCTGGGCAGCTGCGGATGGCAATTTTAGGCACTTGCACGGCGGCTGGTCATTTGAATGGCCCGCCACTAAGCTGATGATCGACGCTGGCTTCAACGATTCCTTTCGCCACCTTCATCCCGACGTGCTGCAGAATCCAGGTTGATCCGAATGTCTTGCATGAGGTAAACGGTTTTCTTCCCACAGGCATCACGTGGTCAACTGTGCAGAAATCGGTGGGTCCCGAGTGGGACTGGCAAATCCCCGAGCCGCAAGATCGCATCGACTTCATCCTCTACAAGCCGAATGCGCGCTTCCGTCCGATCAGTTCGCACACTTTTTGCGGAAAAGGCAGCCAACCGCCGAGACCGATCCCGGGCCAATGGGAAAATGAGTGGCCCTCCGATCATTTTGCTGTGGTCACCGAATTCCAGCTGGACCTGGAGGAAGTGCAGACGAGCAACGACGATGTGCGCGCGGCGGAAATGGACGGGGACAGTGTCAAGTGAAACGAAGGAATTTAGTGATTCGTTTCTTGTTGGTTTTTTGGGTTCTCTTGTATTTACAATTAATTTTTGACCTTAAGCCTCGTGTCTGTTTCTTAATTGTCAAGTTTATACGTAGTATGCAGTCTATCGTCCATGTTTTCCTGTCTCACCTTCCAAATGGCAATACCCGTTTGTTGTCTCGACGAACTGTGCGGCAGACCCATCGTTATGAATGAAATTTTGCTCATCAAAAATCAGGTAGAGGTATTTGACGGTTTCGGCCAGAAAAAACGACTCCATCCTGCATAGAGCATAGTAATAATAGATAAAACTGGCTATCCCCGTTATCTCTCTCTGTTTTCTCCAGTTTATGGCCAAAATATTAAATGCCATTTCCGATTGATTGGACCCTGACGCAAAATCCATTGCCCACCTGTCCTCCAGGGTTCCGGTGTTTACATCGTGAACGGTGGCGAATCTAAAAACGAATGTCCCGCAGATCATGAAAAATGAGAATTGCGCACCCGCATTGCGTTCGGGCAAGCTGGTCAATGGCCTTAAGGCGGTAAATGAACAAAATGGCCGTTGTGTGCTCCTCACGTCCACAATGCCGGCTGCCATGTGCAGGTATGCGGGGTCACGGCCCGCCCGGTACAGGTACATCAGACTTTCCGGGATTTCCGGCCTCAGCGGGTACGCGGCACGACGCTTCATCTGACGCAAAATAATAAAATCCATCTCTGTCTTCCAACCGATTCCCGATTCGACAAATTGTAGAACTCGGGTGGCAGACCGAGATGGCGCAGTATTTGACCGTAAGAGGCCATTATGCGCGCCGCATCCTCCACCTTGCCGATCAGTGTCTGACGCACGGAAATTTTAAAAAGGCTTGGCCGCCGCCTTTTCGAACCAAGAGACCCGGCCAAAAGGCTTCCAGCGACTGGAAGATGGGCATTGAGACGGTGGCCTTGTCTTTGTCCACCCACATGAACCAATCTCCTTTGCGCACGTGCTTGTTGATTGCGTCCTCGAATTCTGACAGTTGTTTACAGATATGACGCTAACAAAAGGAAAAACCGTAGAACTGTCGCATTAGAGCGGGTCTCTGGAAGAGCAGGGCCCCTTTGACCAAGTACTCGAAGTAGGAGTCCACCCCTGCGCCAATTCCCGCGTCGGTTGCGGTGTAAACGCCTGAACGGACTCAAACTAAGGGAGCCGGTCCTCTCACCTGTTTGGACGTCGATGTGGTTGCCGACCAGGCCCAGCTCGGACCGGCTCTCCCAAAGCGCGTCCAGTGCCCGCAGAGCCACTCGCTCGTAGTGAGGATTGCCAGTCAGGCGAGAGAGGGCGCCAAACTCGAGGATGAATGTGCCGACACCGGCTGTGCTGCAAGCGAGGGAGATTGACGCGGCCAGCGAATTGGCTTACCAAGTGACCGGGGTTTCGAGGAAATTTACGCCGTATCTGAGGTGGAATCTGGCTGGGAAATGAACGGCTGGGCGACACACTTTAGGTTCACGGTTCCGTAAGGCATTCCCGTGTTTGTGTTGAATGCCGGCAATAGTCGCTGCGCAAACTTCTCCGCCAAGCTCAGGAGCGGTCCGGAGCAGGGCCAACCCTCGGACAGTGGCAATTCTTAGGCGCAAACGCAATGGCTAGATAAACGTTAAAAAAGGATTGCCTCGGGCATGAGACGAGAGCATGTGCGCGGAGAGGAGACCACCTTAGAAGGAAGGAATTTGGTGAAAAAGGATCTCTAAGGAACCTATAATGCGGATGTTGGTCTCGAACACAGAGATGTTGATGTTTTTGTCCACATCCAAATGCTGCACCACCAAATCGGTCGCTCGCTGTCAAAGGGAGTTCGACTCGAATCGTAACTAAATATCGATTTTTGGAACCTCAAACTCGGTGTTGTTTCCCAGAATCAAGAGCATGTCCAACGAGTCCACCTGATGTGATCATAATCAGACAAAAAACTTGAGTGAAAAATGATGCTATTTTTAAGGTAAAATTAATTTTTGGATCTTGACTTCTGAAGAGAAGTGGGAAGTTTTGAAAAGGGCTAGTTTAAACACTATTGCTTTGCTTGACCTACCAATGTCAGACTGTAGCTCCCCCAGGTATCCTGTCCCCGGCAGGTGAGTCTGAAATGAGAATGGGTTGATAGCAAGCCAGAAGCCACCAAACTAACGGTCTCAGTTCATCCATTGGGTAGGCGTGCTCCAAATAGCCGTTGTACGCATGGTAGAACATCGATTTAACCTTTTCACTAAACAAAGATTCTGTTCCCTCATTTTGGAGTTCAACTTACCGATAATGCAGTTTTCGCTCTTCAGGAAAATAGTGAAAAGTGGACTGAATGGTCGCATGAACGATTAGCAGAAAGTTGAGCGTGAGGAGTATCGGTATGTACAAACACTTGTTGGAATACCTGTTTACGTTTACTAACAGCATTTGTGTTTGTGACTTCTAGCCTGTAGGTAATCAATTCCGGGATAAGATCTCGACGAACCAAAAATTATAGAATTATACACTGAAGGGAAGCATATTGGAGCATAAAAGGGGCCAAGTCGGTGAATCGGCCTTTCCTTTTCAATTTTTATGCTTTATTTTTATGTAATTTGTATTCGCATTTCGGAAAAGATTAGTTCGCTACCAAAAGTGGTTGAAAAAATAAAAAGCTACCAAATTTTTGCAACAATATTTGACGCGCCATAACTTTGTTCAGAATGGTCAGATTGGCCTAATTTTGGTACCATTCGATTCAGCTCGGCGAAACGCTTCGAATTAGCTATTTACTGCTGGTGTGGTGGAGGAATAATATGAGATTAAGAAATATTTGGTAGCTTTCTCAACCATTTTTGGTAGCGAATTAATTCACTCGCTTAGACAACCGGACAGCCCTATTCGCTTTGCATTTGCTAGCTGGGATAATGTGTCAATTGAATTCGAATCAAGAATTGCATTCAGCTCATGGCGCAGAATTGAAGAAAGATAACTGGCTGGCGGACAATTTTTGGGCTGAGAGCTGAGACCCTGAGATAGGTAGTAGGTTACAAATACCTAAAAAGATTGAATAGGAATGGCTGGGAGTAGGGTACACGGTACAGATGCGAGGAAGGAAAGTCGATAAAAATAGGTTAGACGCTATCAAATTCAAATGCCGAGATGTTCATTAACACAAATTAATTGGGCTTGTCCAAAAAAATTTAAAAAACTTTTCTCACCTCCCAAGCACAATTATTCACACGTCTCTTTTTCCATCTCTCTCAACCCGACTAATATTTAATAAATCTCTTTTTGCTGTGCGGCTCATTTTTCCTCGGGAAAAGCTCAGCAGAGTCATATTCTGTGCCATCACTTTCATCTGCGCAAAAAATGTTCGCGTATCCGTTTTTTCTTACTCTTGCAATTTTTGCGCTCTACATTGTGGAGGGAAAATTGGACGACTTTCTGACTGTACCGGTTTCCGTCAGCACTGAACCTGCGAACAAACGCGTGCCCTCGTGAGTTACTCTAATGGGACAGAGTTGCAGGCCCCAATGATAGCTGTTCCATTTTTCAAGAATTCGCCGCCAAATTGCGATGATGCGAGATTCATGAAGATTTTATTTCATTATTTGCTTTTTCAGCGCCCGCGCAATGGCACTTGGGTCGCCAGAGGTACGGAACAGCTTTTTCCGTCCTTCACCGCGAATCCACTTCTGGGGCATGTTCGGTCCGGGCACGCGTATATACCTGCCTTCGAGTGATGGAAACTGACAGCCCAACGGACGTCTAATGGATGCTGATGCTGTCAATGGAGGACAACAGCGGATCGATTCTAATTGATTTTTATTATACTACTTTATTCGGTACAAATTGTGAAATACAAATGGCAAACAAGAGTCTGGGCCGCAAATGTCTCACCACGGTTCTTCACTGGGAATTATAGAACTTGTGGTCGATATTAAGAATTTTGCCGTTAGTGCATGTTGGTCCGCACTCTGAAATGTCTGACATATTGATTGTCTCATCTCGCCACCACTGGCAGCCATCAACCAACATGGGAGAACACTTCAGGGTGCGCAAAACGGGCATTCAGTATGGGGTGAATGGTACGCAATTTTCATCGTTGGCATTGAACTGTAAATTTGCTGCTTTTCGCTGTCCGAATGGACCACCCTATGTTGGTCGTTTTTGAATGTCAGCATCAGCGATTGGATTGGCGACCTCTAGCTAATGGAATCCGAATGAATGAATATTAATGGGGCAAAAGTGTAGGGGAGGGGGCAAAAGGATCGGCTGTGGCTGTTCTGCCCCGCCGGTGACTAAGTGAATCCATAGGCAAAAAGCGATGTCCCTTTTGGAATATTTAATTCGGTGCAGTCACAGGCCACACTACTGGTGGACAACGTGGCGCGATCAACCAGACAGAAAAATGAGAACCGGATACCTATATAGTACCTATTTAACATCGAAATTTAATAGTTTAGTTTTTGAATCTTGTCTGTTATCTCTTATTAATCATTATTCATTATTATTACTTTATTACATTATTACTTATTAGCATTTTTTAAAAATTCCATGGCACATTTTATTTTTGATCCACTGAACTTTGGTCTTCCTTTCCGCTCTCTCCTACTCATTTTTCGGACCCATCGTCTTGTCATTTTCCGTCAACCAGACCATCTGCACGCGGTCTCATCTGCTCTGAGACGACAGCTGTTATTTGAGGGATAAAAGGGGAACGGAAAAGAACATTACTATGTTCCTTCCCTTCCTTCCCTAAGGGTACACTTTTCATCCCTCTTCCTCGTCATTTCAGCCGATCGGATGTCCCCATGAACATAGGTACATATTTATCGCGGGAATTCACCTCGGGAAGAGTTGAAACGGAAACAGTCCAACCCGTTCATCCCTTCTGCATTCTTTTATTTGTTTCCTCCGATTGAATGACTCTCATACAAAAGTGATACCACCAAGTCTTTGTTGACAATGTCGCTGGTCGTGGTGAAGATCAACGAACACAATTGCCGTGCTGTCATTGCCACCAACTTCACGCACACCTTTTGCGGTTCCACCATTGTCAGGGCAATGGGTCTGAAGGCAAGGTTTTCTTCTAAACTAGGCTAATTTCTGTGCATTAAAGGTTGTACCACTCGTGGAACAACCGGCAGCAGCCACCAGCGATGGTTCTCCGATTGAATTCCTTGGACAGTCAATGGTCCTTTTGGAGCTGGGCCCTTGGCGAAGTGCTGGATTGGTGCCGTTGCTTGTTTGCTTTGATTGTCCAGCGGATATGCTGATCGGACAGGACTTGATTGATGTGAGTTTACAATGTGGACACATCTGACGCTTTTTGCAGGAAATCAGCAAGACGTTTCCGGTAAAGTTCGAATACTACAAAAACACCGTGAACATTGGTGGCACTCGCGTTTCGATGCTTGACCCTTTGGCTGTGGAAGAGAAGTTCATGACCATGCAAGTGATGGACCCGCATACCAACCAGGCCATAAACATTGATTCCTGGAAGAAGGGTGCTCGCGAAGGAATAGAGATGGGCGGGCTGGTGAAGAGACGCGTGGAAGTGGTGGGCATGGACAGAGACAGGCAGGAAGAGAACAATACGGTAATGGGAATGCCTAAGCCTAAACTATTCAGTATTACAATATTTTGCGATTCACAGAAGAATGAACTGTCGACGACGATTGAGCAACCAGAAAAACAGGAGCAGGAGAACTCGCACGAAGAAAGCCTGCGAGAATCAAATGTGACATTGACAAATGAAAACGAGGAAGAAAGACGAGTTAACAGCGAAAGTCCAGATAGTACATTTGAAGAGCAAGAAATATTAGATGTAGATGCAGCAGCAAAAGAAAGTGCTCAAATGCATGTCGCAGAAGAAGACAAAGATGATGAGCAGCAGGAGGGTGATGGGATAGAGGAGAAAGTTGAGTTCCACGAAGCAAATACAAAGATTGATGATGATGAAGAGGAGGAGATTGTCAGCAGCAGCAATGGAGGGGGACTTAAAATTATCGCCCACAGCGACAACGAGCTGGAGTGCGAATGCGAGGAAATTGTCATTTCTGAGTAAAATTCTTTTCCAGTTTCCACCAAAAACGAATGTTCTTCATAAACATTTAATTAATGTGGTCAATTTGGTTTTTTTATTTGCAAACGGGTTCATTCAAATAATTTTTGCAGTCGGTCTTTCGCTTGCGACTTTAGCGATTTTTTCTTGCTCTCTGATGACTCAGCTGTGTTACCACTGTTCAGCGACGCCGACTCGCCAGCGTCGGAGCCGTGCAGGGGGCCCAGAATGTGAATTTGACTCCCACGGTTGCGGTAAAATGCCATCAGACGCTCGCCAAAACGCTTCTCATTGATGGACTGTTGGCGAGAAGGCGACTAAATGTCGTCCCACAATATACGGGAAATGTATGCTGTATTGCATACGTGGTCTGAATGGTTGAACGTGTGTATGGAAAGTGCTGGATAGGGAAGAAAGCCCAGACGTTTGGGCACTTAATGTTTCCAATTTGTTTTGGTCTTTTAGCCTCACAGCTCACCGACTGTGAAGAGTGCCTGCCCAACACCGCTGTCCTTAACGCGTGCCAACTTGTGCCTCTCGTGGCAATGCCAGTGCCCGCTCGGGTCGTGGTCAATGCTCACAATCAGTGTTTCCGCCTCTGACATCAGTTTGGCCAGGGAACGGATGGAAACCACCAGATCGCAGGGCTGGTCGATGCGACAGAGCACAGATTGGGACTGCTCGGAGAAGAAGCGGGCACACAGCTCGTACTCAACCCGTCCCACGGGGAAGTCCAGACGCTGTCCAAAAACGACGGTAATCATGTGTATTGTCATTTCTTGGAGCGACCTGTTTGAACTGGTACTCATTCCCGTCTTGCTCTTCTAGTAGGCGATATTTGAGTTCCAAAAAGTGAGGAATCGGCACAGATTTGCCAGCGACCGACTCGGGAAGGCGCCAAATGAAGCGATACGTGGAATCGGGGACGATCGGTTTGAACGGCCGTGGATTGAGCAGATCCGCCTGCACCGGCTCCAGCGCAATGTTGTGCTCCTGGTGCAAGGTGACTTCCCTCGGCTCAATAATCTGGCGGCTCTCTGTTCCCCGTTGCACATCCAGGATGAACGAGATGTGGCCGGCAAGCAAGGAAGTGGAGCATTGAAGCACCATGACGGGGCGGAACTGAACGGCAACGAAGCGGGACAGGATCATTTGCGAAACAGAGTCCCCATTACTGTTGCGCCACTCGACCTTCATCTGAAAGACGCACTCGCATATCCCATGACGACATTCCGGACCCGACAAATTCAACCTCATAATTCCCCGGGTGCTCCCGCTTCTCCACCTCTGTGCCAATCGAGCGAATCCGTTCGAGGTTCAGACACATGTGCACGTTCAAACGGTGCGTCTTGTCCGACTTCAGTGGCGGGATTGCAAATTCTGCTTCTGCCACATATTTCCCCTGCGAACCATTGCGTCTTCAACAAGATTTTTTGATTTTACCGAGAACTGGATGCGTTCAGGCGGAATGCCCACGAATGAGACGGTGAGACTAGAAGAATGCTCCAGGGCCAATGTGCCGGGACAGAGTTCCATCCAAAACTGCTGCTCAATTCCAGCCAGGAATCTCAGAACTTCGCCTTAACAAATCAGTCACTGCTTCCACTAATTATGTGCTGTACCTTCCTCGCAGTTTCCGCCGTCCAAAAATACAATGTTTGGCTTCTTAACCTCTACAGAGCAAAGCACATGCTCCAATTTTTGATTTTGGGCCATTTCCTCCAAGTAATCCAGTGCAAATTCAATACCTATTTCAGTACATCGGACAAACAAGGAAATGAGCCGAAAGCAGCCAATTTCCTCAACTTTCTGTAAAAAGTATTTGTGCAGCAGTGAATTACCTAAATGGTAACCTGAAGCGTTAAGGCGCACTTGTTGGTTCCGGGAAATAAATGTGTGCATTGGGTCAGTTCAAAAAATCGTGACGACGTTTCTGCCGTCGAATTGGATGCCGTTTGGGAATCGTTTGAAAGGCATTCGAGTGAGTGTATTTCATTTTTCTAACATTGAGGGAATTACTATGCAATGTTTATTCGCCATTTATACTTCCGACGCTGTTCTGAAGACAACCGTGCGGGAGCTGCACAGTGATGATGGACCGCTGAGACATTGGAATCGAGCCTGCATTTTGAACAATCAAACTGCGTTTGGTTTTTACCTTCAGAGTGCAATTTTGCAGAGAAATGGCGAGTCTATTGGTCAGTTGGAGTTGCAGCGAGAGAGGCGAGTGCAGAGAGCACGACAGCAAAGTCTGTTGGTTGCAGGCCATTCGCTCCAGAGAAAATGGAAAAGCGACAAGAGGCGAGGGCCTTCTCGGTCGTGCTAACCCTGAACCGTCGTCGACGTGACTGGGCCAGTTCAAATTGCTTCTGAAATCATGATTTGAGTTGCCAATAATAAATCTCTGTGACATTCTGTGCCTTCGCTCCATTCGATTTGTCGCCCTTATCAGCTCAACTCTCCATCTGTGCACGAGTTCCTCATCCTGCGCTTCCGCTCTTGGCGATTTGCTGAGCAACGACAGCATAGTCAGACAACCATCAATCAACCTTGGGATTTACATAATACTTTAACGCTGTTGAAAACAATCCAACGCACAATTTTTCTTGTCCTCTTTCGCTCATCTGGGTTTTCAATTTTTGTAGCATTCCATCAAGATAGGGGAGTGCATCTTTCTCTCGGCAACCAATAAGCAAACTACCGTTGGCAAGCAACGAGTGGAGATTGCAAATCGCAAATTTGTACGATTCACTGGGTGCAGACTTTCTGAGATTTGCGCAAAGTATCAAACTGGCAACCCAGGCAACGCATACTCGAGCAGTTCAGCCAATCGATGTTGGATATTGTGTGCATGTCTGCTCCACCCAAATCGACTGAACGATTCAATCGCGTTGAGCAACGAATTTCGAGCGAACTCTATGAATACGCCCGAACGATCAGCATTCGCAGTCGCACTGCAAATCATTTCGGAAAGCGACCGGAATAGGGTCAAACTATCGCTAAACTTCGAATTTTCTTCCAGCGGAGTCTGTTCTAGCCATCGCCGAGTCACCGTGCCTTGCTGGTTATGTTGTGGTGCAGAAAGCAAAGTACTTTGCAAATGGAGGATCTGAACATCTCGAACATTAATATTACACTGCCGCCCACCGCTTCGCATTTTTTGTGCACGAGGAAATTGATGTGCGACGAGGCGGTCGACACCTCCATCAAAATGTTCATTTCTTCTCCGTGTGCCTTTAATTTCTTCCCATCGCTTAACAAATACCCGCAAAACATGAAGCACTCTGCCTGCCAAACGAGCACAAGACAGTCCAAAAGAACCGAGTTGTAATTGGCCCAAAATCGAGAGTTCTGAATATTTAGAAAGAATCCATTCTTACTCCAAGGGCCAGCATATCCTCCTCCAGTCGTTGGATGGCTTCTTGAGTGTAACGCAAAATTGCGGCGATTGAGTTGTGGCGCAGCTGGAGGGTGTTTAGGCGTTGTTCCTCCGACGACGTTTTTGGAACTTGTTCGTCTGCCATGTTGACTTCCCGTTCAATGGCCGGAGCGGCAGCAGATGCCAGGTTCAACCTATAAAATATTAAATATCCATCAACTTCAACCATTGCTTTTTGATTATTCATCAATTTTTATTTTCCAACGACCTGTGCTGCAAACTGTGTGCACAAAGCAGAATTTGATGCGAAAGTATGTGCGAATGGAGCTTCACCAATGGCCAATCCTAGAAAATTTCTTATTCTAAACAAGCTCTTTGGCCGAATATTATTCGCCTCCGCAGCAATACTGTTTTGCATTTGTGCCCCGATCAAATTGCAACGACGATCCAATGGAAGCAAGCGCAACTGCTTAAGCCATTGTGGAAAGAAGTCAGTTCTCTCTGTATCCAAATTCCAAATGGTTTTTGCCCAAAACGAAAGTTACCTGTCTTCGCCAATGCACGGATTGAGTCCGATAAAAAACTGGTCAACGCATCTAACTCCGCTAAAGAACTGTCGAACAACCCCAAATTCCAGAAAAATTTACAGAGGCGAAACTGAAGAGAATTGCTGTCCGTTTGAGTCAAGCAGATAAAATTGCCTGCTCATTGACGAGAGCATGGGGCGTAAATGTGTTTTCATTGATACTTTCCTTTAATTTCTGCAAGTTCGCACCAATTCTGCTGGTGTAAGTGTCGAAAGATGAGAACAACGTAGTCTGAAGCAAAGCAGAGAATGCCGCTGACGTTTTTTCACCCGACAAGTCGCTGCTCTCGAAAAGGCTTCAAATTTAGACCGGTTTGAGATGAATTGGAATTACACTATATTTATTTACCGATTCTGAAAGCGTGCGAAATCACTGCGAAGTTTGTCGATAACGGAGGTTTTGCTTTTCTTATCTTTAACTCGTGACGAATCATAGAAAATGATCCAGTGAGACCAATCCGATTCATTTAGACTGGCGAACCATTCGGATATTTCGGGGCGAACACTGAGTCGATATTCGTCAAAATTCTGTGTAAATTCCACTTTATTATTTATTTTGGTTGTACAATAGAAATAATGTTTACAGCCGCATTGATGAAATAAATGTGCACAAATGCAACTTCGGCATCGTTGTTATCTCCAACTCGAGAATTAGAGTAGATAGATTTGGCATCATTATAGTGTTCGGTTGTCAGCGAAAAACGCAGATTTAGTGGGAAACTTGGTTTGTTTTCTCTGTAATGGATAATATGTAATGAGGGTAGATAACAATAATAATAATTGCAAAAAAAAACAAAACCGAAGGGCAAACCTTTGCCACGAGAGGATTCCATTGCCTAATGCATTCAACAAGTGAACTCTGTTCTTCACAAAACAGTCCTCATTCCCATTCCCTTAATGTAGTATATTTTATAAAGTTTAGTTTTTGTCGTTTTAAAGATCAATCCCAATACTAACATGATATCCGGATCGGCTCCTGCTTATTAACACCAAAAGGGGAATCATTTGCACTGTTGAACATTGAGAGCCGAAAATTTGATTCCTCACTGAATATTTAAATTACGACCGAAAATTTGATTCCTCCATGCTCCACGTCAGATTCCATGTTCCATCGGGGTCAACCCAACCCATCACCACCCAACTCATCACTACCCTACTCATCACCACCCAACTCATCAACAGGCAAAAGAAAAGAATCGTTTTACAGCTTTTACTTGATTGTTCATTGATCATTATTCCGTTGTGCGACATTTGAGGATTAATATTGCTTAGTTATAAGCTTAAGCTTATGAAGTTGCTTGGCTACACATTAGACTAAGACTTAGGCTAAAACGGGGGGAGGCGTAGTTTAAATCCTTAGGCGTATCTCCTATTCTTATTGCCCAAAAGGATCGACGGCCATTTTCAAATCATTAATAGATTACGATTATTCAAATGGCTTTTTTGCGAACCACGAAGAAGGATTTTACGTTGTTTCAGCTTTCTGGTATCAGGTGATAAAAGGTAAATCCCATTTCGCAAAAGGAATGGAAAGCGGTTTAGGATTTAATTTTGCCTGTTGATGAGTTGGGTGGTGATGACTGATGAGTTGGACAGGTGATGAGTTGGGTTGGTGATGAGCTGGGTCGGTGATGAGTAGGGTAGTGATGAGTTGGGTGGTGATGATGATGATGAGTAGGGTGGGAGTCGTTCCATGTTCCATCAATTCAATATTATTCTACAAGTACAATACGTCACCCTATAGGTAAAATGGCACATACCACAAAATATTGCCAAATTTAAACCGATTGCGTCCTGAGATTAGTGAAAACTGAAAATTTAAAAATTTCGAGAAGTCTGAATTTGAAACCAGCTTCAGCCTCACCAATTTATATTCTTAAGGTTATTTAAATGATTAGAGCTATTCTTATTTTTAACAATCACGGGAAGCCACGATTGCTGAAATTTTATATCAAATATGTGATTTTTATTTTCGGTTAATTTGGTTTCAAAATTCACCTTTAGACCGAGGAAGAGCAGCAGCAAATCGTTCGCGAGATATTCCAACAAGTGTCAAAGCGCGATGACAATGTGTGCAATTTTTTAGAGGGCGGAACCCTTATAGGTGGGTCGAACTGCAAACTCATTTACAGGTAGCCAACTAACTACACATGGTTTATAAATCAACCTTTAAAATAAAATGACTTCCACAGACATTATGCGACGCTTTATTTTGTTTTCTGCGTAGATGACTCGGAAAGCGAACTAGGTAAAATTTAATAGCCAATAAATGGATAGATCTAATCAAATATTTATTTGCAAAGGTATCCTTGATCTAATCCAAGGTAGTGAGTGCATTGGGATTTGGGGATATTTTTTTTATTAATTTATGATATATAAATATAATATTGTCTACGTTAAATTTTTTATCAATTTAAGTTTACGTTGAGACACTTGACCGTTGTTTTGAAAATGTGTGTGAACTAGACTTGATCTTCCACGTGGACAAAGTATAAAAAAATAAATTTTCACGTCTTAGTAATTCACGTTTCCAACAAAATGTTTACAAAAATTGGCAGGTACACCACATCCTCGACGAACTTGTGATGGGCGGAATGGTGCTTGAAACAAATATGAATGAAATCTTGCAGCGTATCCAGGAACAAGAAAAGATTGAAAAGCAGGAGGTGAGTGTTTCGATGTACTTTATCTCGATTAAATAGCTGTGAATCCATTTTCAGGCTGGAATCAGTGCCGCACCTGCGCGCGCCGTCTCGGCAATGAAAAACATGAACATTTCACAACAGATTAAGGATCTCAAATTGCCCGGATTACCATCAAAAATAGCGAACTTTAAAAACCCATTTTGATTCCACTAAATGCTTTATTAATTATCACACTTTGATCTGGTGGATGCATGGACAGATGTGTTAATTTACTGCACAAATTGTAAGTTTTCCAGTCAGCCATGGTGAACACATTTATGCTATTTTGCAAACAGCGGAAACAATTAGAGTAGTAACCGCAAAGCGGAAAGGACAAATTTCATGTGGCGCCCAAATTTACCATTTCCCTCCTCTCGTGAATGGCCCCCAAATAATAAGTTCCGAAGTGTGCATTTTCATCTCATTCCTCTGACAAAATTGTTTGGATGACGTCGACTGCTGAGAAGAGACAAGTGCAGAGCAGGTCGAAAGTCTCAACTAGGAGAGTTCCTTTCGGCCGCAGAGATTCGCTGATCCACCAAGGCATTTTGTCCATGCTTGTGTGGATGTCGTTGCCATGTACCTATGTTCGTTCAGCATCGTTGGATCGAGAGCAGAATGAGGGTCTTCGTCGCCAGCATACATTGCGCGGCAGACAAGAGTTGGAGAGGAAGTCGCTATGCAAACCGGTAAAATCCACAAAATGCCATATCAACAAGGTTAGAAGGATCCTCGCTCCGGCGGTTCAGTAATTTCAGACCGACTTTAATTAATTTGTTTCTTATTCGTGTCTCATTTAAAATGTCCCATATTAGCTGCTCGAACTACTCAATGATGACAGTGTTGAATTGATTCGCGCAGCCAATGATGATCTTACGTTACATTTGGCGCTGTGCCTCCACTGTTCCCACGACAGCCGCGATTTGTTGCAGACGGCGCTTTACAAATTTTTCGACATTGGACTTCACCTGAACCACCTGGAAACACGTCCAGATCTGGGTTTCTATTGCCACACACACATATTCCATGTTCATTTATTGCATTGCATATTTTCTTTGTAGCACATCCGGGAGAGCTGGAATTGCGTTCCCATCTGTCAGGCAAGAAGTCCCAATTTTTGGAGGCATTGACCAAACTTGTCCTCGAGAAGTCCATTGAACGCATCGAGCTGTGCTATGAAGAGGTGAAAAGCAGCGAAGAACCGACTTCCAATGAAATGGTCCAAACAAAAATTGGACAACGAAGTCTCTGTCATCCAGTTTTGTGCCGAATTAATTTTTACGCTTATAGAAGCATGGGTTCCACGACATGTGTCTGATTTGGACAAAGTGGGAACAATCTTTTCTCCAAAAGTCCTAATTGAAATTGTGCTTAGTGTGGGCATGTGCTGGTCAAATACGAGCCGACACAGGATCCCAAACATCCTGTAAAAAACCTTTGGGTCAATCGAGCTCAGAATAATTCCTTCTTGGACTTTACAGGGATTCGGAGACGAAACCTACATTGCAAGAAGAGCAGAATTGAACCAAGTGGCGAATGACTACTGTTATGGCGACGCCATTCCTCACGTGGAATACACAGAACAGGAGCATGTGAGGATGGTCTCCAAGTCCAAACACTCAATTATCATCCTATGGCCTTACAGAACACTTGGAGTACAGCCTATTTGCAGTTGAAGGAGTTGCGCGAAACCCACACCTGTGCCGAGTACCAACGTAATATTGCTGAAATGGAGCACATTGGTCTAATGTGAGATTCTCTCACTCATAGAAGTCAGTCTCATCCCTGGTTATAGAACAGCTGCCCAGATCCCACAATTGCGTGACCTGAGTGCTTACATCCAAAGCAAGGGATATTGTAAAATGAATAGTGCTATCAGTTTAATTTACAGAGAGAACTGGATTCGAGCTACGTCCATGCGGAGGTCTTCTATCTGCGCGCGATTTTCTCGCCAGCCTAGCATTTCGTGTCTTCCAGGCATGTTCTCTTAATCACATTATTTTTAGTTGAGCTCCTAAATCCAGGCAACACTTTATGTGCGACATGCTAGGTTTGGCAGAAAACAAAATTCGAATCCCGTACATACATAATATGTATTTATATGTTGTGTTAGTGCTCCACACCATTGTCCTGAACCTGATGTCATCCATGAAGTACTCGGCCACTGTCCTATGTTCGCAGTTGGTTGAATAATTAGAGTTGTATATATTGACCAGAAATCTAAGGATGAACACTTGGCACAAATGTCGCAGGAGATAGGGCTCCTCTCTTTGGGGGCCAGCGATGAACAAATTGAACGCCTCGCTACCGTCTACTGGTTCATTGTGGAATTCGGGCTGTGCAAGCAACAAGGCCTCGTTTAAGCCTAAAAGCCCCATCATATTATTCACACTCAGTCTAGTGGACTGACGAAACAATTGCGATTCAGGTCAACTTCGTGCAATTGGAGCTGGCCTTCTTTCTGCGTACGGGGAACTGAAGGTCTCTCTGTTCGGCCGTCATTCTTAGCCAAACTTGATATTAGTTCGCCTGTTCTGACACTCCTGGACACGAACCGTTTGAGCCCAAAGTGACTGCGTTACGGTAGCCACGCTTATCCGCAGAGAAATAAAACATTGGAATGATTAAGCCCCTACGTCGACTCGGATTATCAGCCGGTAACCAGCAGTATTTCGCAACGCGAGCCAATAACAGTGATTCAATTTAGGCCTATTTCGTTGCCGAGTCAATTCAGAAGGCGATGGAAAGCATACGGTAACTCTATCAGAGTAAGAGTACTGTTACCATATTGAATATTTCCATTTTCAGAGCTTATGCGCGTGGATTCTGCCCGCAACGCGCGAACGTATCAGAAGACGGCAAATACTAGAAAACACTCATTTTTAAAGGTCTATGACCCCATGACTCGCACAATAAGAACAGTGTCGACACATGCATTGTTTGAACTTCGTTTGGCCAAACTCCATAAAGGGTGCTCCGAACTCCACCAAATGGTAGAGAATATGAAGATATGTGACGCCGAAAGTGAGGGTGTGTATGATGGAACCGATTGAAATTCTAAATTCTTGATATTGTCATCGAGGAAGTATTGTAGTTTGTCTTAAACTAAAAAAAGTGTCCGCATCGACCATTTACACGAAAACAAGTAAATATTAAACGAAGATCATAATTGCTTCAAAGCAACGTCAATTGTTGGATCTTCAAAAAATTGACAATTGATGAAGGTGATAGAAGAGCGAGCAGGATCGATACATCGGAAATTCTTGAGTTTGGACACGAAGCAAGGTATAAAAAAATAAGAATGATGGTTGTTTATGTCAAATTTGTATCTTTATCGATTCAATATTCAAACAAAATCATAGCGGAATCGCTCCCCTCCCACACAGTTAAGCTGCGGCAATGTCCCTGTCACGATTGCCTGCAAATGAATTTTCAAACCAAATGCTATAAACGGCTCGCAAATTGTTTACGATCCACGCACTTGAATAACCCATTCGCTGGAGACAGCCAGACCACCCTTGTTCTGTGCAAGTTCGGCCAGCTCGCGCTCACAATCCGATTCGGTCAGAAGTATGTCTATCGGTGGATTGGCTAATTAAAAAATAATTTGTAAAATTCCGCCACTCCTTTAAAACTCACCATTCTCGTAGAACGCTAATTTATCGGCAAGAGCGGTCGCTGCAGCAGCGACTTGTTTCGCATGCACAGGGAACGGTTCGCCGGGCCCATCACCAACGACAGTTGCGCCCAGATTGCGCAAAATCGGCGCCCAGATTTCGCCAAAGCTCACCACGGCAGAATGCTGCTGTTCGAGGGCGAGAGCCGAGTTGGCAGCATCCAAGGTGGAGTAAACAGCCATCCGCTTGCCGGCAAATAGTGCGCCTTTCAGAGGTTTCCTGAAAATTATTGAAGATTCACTGTGAAGTGGCAATGTTACAAATTATGGTAGTACCATTCAAAGACCTGGTCCTGGCCGAGAGAAGATTCACCAGCCGGAAGCAAATACTGCTGATAATCAATCAGCGTGTTCTGCGGCGAAAACATTAAGAAGATGGGCCAAAAGGAGACAGACCTGGGAAACGCACTCCTGGATCCACACATAACTCACACAGGGAACCGAAAGCGACAGTGCTGAAAGGTATTTGTGCGTCCGATAGTAGGTGTCCGCAATCAGATAGGCCGTGTCTCCCGGCTCCAGCGCCTAAACAAAAATAGATTCAGTCTGCCGCACTTCGCCCAGACGCCAGCCGCATTACCGAGAAATCTTCGATTATCCGGCCGACTCGTTCTTCAATTTTCTTACGGTAGTCTCGCTTGTTGAAATCTGTGGCTGAAGTGCAAACAAAATTTAATTTAAACCGGAGAGAGGAACATAAAGTGGGGCGCTTTGCTTTCTTTTGCATCAATTTTAAACAATTTAATAGAAACTGTTACAACGATTGACCAGGGAAGGGGAGCAAAGCGGAGACGGGAGGAAGCAGAGCAGTGAGTAATGAGTAATTGGAAACAAGGATGTGGGTAGGCACGAAACAGTCAAACTAATGTGAAAGAAGGCTAGCGCCGCATTTTATGTTGCACAATAAATACCTTTCTTGTTCGGTCGATTGGCAGAGGTGAGCACAAATTTAAGTCCAGCGAAGATGGGGGTGTTCTTCTTCGCCTGTTCGTTCACAGAAAGTGATTTGAGCTTCGACAGCTGCAAACATGCAAATAAAAATAATTAGGTATATTTAGAATAACGAATGCAAAGCCGGTTTTTGGTGCTGTACGCCTCGCTACCAACATTTCTATTTGAGCCGTGAACAGAAAAGCTGAATTTTGATAGGCACAATTCCAAAATTGCTTTTCGCTTATGTTTTGACCTCTCCAGCAATTGGTTCTGGAAAGACTTCGAACCAGCGAAGGTTGCGCGAGAAAGGGTTTGAACCCGGGTCAGAAGCAGATTGGCGTTCTACCAGGTCGGACATGCCGATCTACTGCTTAAGCGTAGTTTACACACCAAGCACTTAGGTAAATATCAATTTATTTGGCCCGTTTAGGTGTCCCCCCAGTGGCTGGGATGTTGCTAAAACCTCTGCCGGAGCGTCTCCGGCCAACGGTTCTGGCGATTGTTTGGGCTGGTCAGTGTCCGGTTTCGACGACTGGGCATTCGTCACATCCACGTCCATCGGCTCCTCCCGCTTCTCACCATTGACGTCGACTTTCGCTTCCGAATCCTTCTGGCGCTTCTCTTCTTCATTTATCGCTTCCTGACTCACTTGGCTGGTGCGCGTGCGTACTCCACTGCGAGTTCCTGGCGATTTGTTTGCACTGGTATTTTTCGGAGTGCGCTGTGGCTGAAGGGAAAAAAATAGTCACGATAAGGGCAGAATGGTTGCAGTTTTTGTCGTTCTAAAGTCTAATCGTTTACAGGAGAGTTCCAAAGCCACTGGTCAAATTCCGGCATATCGAATGATTCCTCTGAATTTTCCTCAAAAGGGTTGACAAGGGCGACGGATGGAGAGACATGAGAAAAGATATCAAAATTAGAGCCCAGTTCAAAATTAAAAAGAAAAATAAAATTCAACACCCTTTTGATGGGTTCACAAACCGAAGCTTTCGATGTTTCGAAAGTGCCCAAAGAAGAGGTTGAGAGATTGGTGCTGCGCGAACGACGCGATGCACGAGATTCGCTGACAATATTTTCCTAGAACGGTGGACATTTAAAGATCACTAAAGTTAGTTAAATGACCCGATCGACATCTTGCACTGAATTGACCGGGACGACCTTGCCCTCTTGTACGATTTGAGAACCCTGCTCTTTGGACAGGTAGAATTTTGTCCAGGATACGCTGCAAGCAAAACACTCTCATTCACCGACTGTTTGAGTTTCATTATTTTTCGATCGAACAACTATTTCCGTCACGTACATTTGCGTTTCTTGACTCGGCTTAAACTCTTCATCCAATTCGCGCAGAACAAATTGTCCTTTCAACCACTCAGCGGCATTTGCTGATGGCGGACTGACCACTTCGCAGACCTTTCCGATCTCATCCCCGTCCACCAAATCGATGAAAGAGAGCTAAGAAATAGTAAAATGAGGGCATAAAATACGAGTCTGTCTCACTTTTGTGCCTGGAACAAGTGCCGATATTGGAATCACGCCACTGGGCGGAAGTATGCGGTTCAAGTCATCCTCGACAAAGTGAACGTAGTAGCGGCCGAGTGCTTCGCGTCTGACAAAAGGATCGAACACATAAATGGCGGCCCTCCCACCCGCATATATTGGCTGCATAGTAATCATATCCCCAGAGCGCAAGAACTCGGGCCCCCGCACTCAACAAATGGTGCGTCTCGGCAGGATGGTCTACCGCGAATTGTTCTTCCGCCGACAGTTCAGGTACCTGCAAACTAAATTGATATTTGTTTGAAAATGTCAGATTGCCTTGTATATTTCAGCATCCTTGACCTTCTTCTCGGACTTGTTTGCAGCTGATGGCCTTAATTTCACGGAATCAAATGCAAATATGTACTACCTTCCATTACCAATATTGTTCTCGCTTAGCGCTCTGCGGTTTCGCAGTATTTGATTTGGTTATGGGCGTTTTCTCAATCACAGCGCGTTTTCGAGCCGAACTAACAGTCTCAAATTCAAGAGCCAATTGCCATTTGCGGTATAAATACTAATTTACCTCGTGTTGGTCATCCTCCATTCCAGTATCGTCGTCCTCCGCCGCATTCCTCTTATTTGCTGTTCTTTTTTTGCCACTTGTGCCAAAGGAACGGGTGCTAGCTCTGGTGGTGTTTTTTGGCGTTGTATCCGATCCGCTGAGTTCAAGGCGGAGAGACGAGCTGGTCAAAGAGCTGAGTTGCGCGAGGGAGCTAGGCCGGTCCTGCAAACAATTAAATTGTTATGACCAAAAGAGTCAATACCGAATTCGAAGCTGAAAGACTGGCAGCAAGTTGAGGGTTACGTCCAGCTGCAATTTTCTCCACGTTGGCATAACGATCCGCAGAACTGGGCAAAGATTTGGTGAATTTGATCTCGCCAAATGAACTGCGTTCGATCTGAATTTAAAAAACAAACTATTAAAAAATGTCTCAAAATCTCACGCTGATATTTTTCAAAGGCTCGGGATGGATGCCTGATTGGGTGGAAAAGTTGTACGGATCTTCATTTTTCCCAAAGGCATCGTCTTCGTCCAAATTGATGGGCGGCACTCTCTTTGCCACTTTAGTTCTACCCTTTGGGGTTGCCGATGATGACTTGCGCTGCTTGATCGGTGGAGTGTCTACTTTTGCAGTTCCATCCGTAGATGCCGAATTGTCGGTGCTTAACGAGTTCTTTCTGATCCGGTTTCGAAAGATTGTTACAATTGAGGTGCAGCAGTGCGACGCTTGCGAGTGGATGCACGCATCGAACTGTTGGTAGTCGGGGGAGGAGATGATTGCATCGCTGGTGGTGTTTTTGTTCCCTCTACTACTGTCGAACACTTTTTTGTTTCCGCCCCCGTCTCATCATTATCTCCCTTCACTTTACTCTCACTCTCATCGCCATTCTGATGCTTATTGTTATCGTCTAGAACATCTCCATTAGTTGAAGTTGACTCCTTAAACTTTTATGAAAGAAAATGCTCCCACTGTGAATTAAAGTCCGACAAAAGCTTACCTGCAAATGTTGCTCAGTACTACTCCCATTTGTAGTATCAGCTGTTCCTCCTCCATTAATATTCCCCGTTACATTGGCATCTAAATCCAGAGTCACTGTGGGGTTCCTTCGTTCAGTCCGCACATTCTTCGATTCCTTCTTTTGAGATGACTTTTTCTCGGTTGCAGGGGCACTTATTGATTTCCGAAGCCGCGGTGAACTACGAGTTCCAATTGGTATCGACTGATCTGACATTTTCAACAAATGAGAAATCTAAACTTGAATTGAGTAAGTAAGATTAGTTTATTTACAAATTCGGGTTGAAAAGTGCAATTTGATTCAGGTATGCATTATATCTTAAAAGTTAAAACCAAGCTACATATATAGGGACAACAACCATTAATTTACCGAATCAATCCCTACAGAATGCAGATTTTATTAAAGAATTAAAAATGAAATCGACAAAAACTCCAATTCCGGCTGCGGCCAATTTCGATTGATTGTCAATCCTCAGCAGTGCTCGTTCGCAGTCGTTTCTCCTTTCCCAAAAAGTCTCTGGATCTCTGCTGCTTACTCCTCTGCCTTTCTGCCGCTCTCCCTTAAAAATTTATAATACAAAATAATATATTAAATTTAAAGGAAATCGCTTCAAATTAAGTCAAATGTTGATGCAAAAATCCGGTAGCTTTTTTACACCACTTTGGCAGTGAACTAGCGAATTAATCTTATCCGATGAATTAATAAGTTTTATTATTACATACATATTTAGTTTGATAGTATTTAATTTATATGATAAATTTAAAATCTAAATTTTTATAAATTTATAGATATGAATATGAGTACCAAACTAAAATCCGCTTTAGCGAGTTCAAGCCAAGGGCATGATGATAATACTAATAGTAGGCCGTTTCCAAAACGAGAGAAAGCATCTGAACTACCGAGTTTGGACAAAAAAATCGTGTCGGCCTTGAAATTGGATGTCGATACACTTGCACAGAGATTTTGCGCAGAGCAGAGCATGAGTCTTGCTAGTTTCGGGAAGCTTTTCATTGAATCGGAGTTCTCGACTATATTCCTTGGGCGTTTTTCGACATCAGATTTGGTTGAGGTAATTTTTAGGCCTTGAATAAAATTAATGCTCCATTTAGCGGTTCAATTTCAGTTTTCTGAGAACTTACTGCTTTATAGCGCTCGTTTCATGTTTGAATCGAATCAATATACTACTGTACCAAATTATATTGATCAAAGAGCACCCGCAACTGGAAAATTGGTGAATGTGCCTATACCACGTAGTAATCGTAATGCAGAACGATCGCCAAACGTAATTTCCGAGCGTACTCTATTTAAGCCCAAATGCCTAGATTTTCTCTTCTAGGAGAGGGTCTTCGGCATTTATCTTTGTTACTGTCTCTACTTTCTGCAACCATCGCAATATGTGATTCCGATACGGATTACTGGGCCACAGTTGGATGATATATACGAATTCATGAATTCGTTTCTTCTTCCTGAAGAACAATTTGAGGCCCTTTACTGTCTTTGGCGTTTGATTAACGTCAATGCGTTTACGATCATTCCATTCGATGGGAATGTGAGTAGTAATATTTCTATGTCCTATGTTTTAGGTATTTGTGTGCACTTGCATTGAGCTGAAAAACAGCTTTAAACGCGTTCGCAGGAGTCAAAAATTTAAAATCGACAGATTATAGTTCATTCGACGCGTCTAGACGCGCTAAGTCGAATAGTACCAGAATTAGGCCGATTCGACCAAAGCTTATGACCTTTGTCGATTTGAAAATTTTGATCCGAACCCCCAAAAGGGTCCCTCTGTGGTTTTCGAAAATACGAGAAACCCATTTTTTAATTGTTTTTAATATTTAGTTCAACCCACTTTTGAATCGCAACTTCGACTTCTTTGATGCAGATTCCACTTCAGCAAAGATTCTCAAAAATATCGAATGCACTGGAAATTTTAGTTTTCTCCGATCATTTGGCGAAGATCCTTTGTTACAGGCACGTTTTTCTTCTTTTTTTTTGACATTCGAGGAAGGCATATTTAGAAAGCAAACGATTTGCACAGGCACTATATGGTAATGAAAAAAGAGTTGAGCGGCGTTCTGCCGTCGCTTTCGACCCCCTCATTTGATAGCCCTTTAGACACAACATGTAAACTACTGGAGGTATTAAAAACAGTGCCATTTGACTTTAACAAATTTTTGAAGGAGGCAGAGCTGACTTTTGCACAAACTGATAATAGTACTGATGCCACTCTAGATGTTCACAAGAGTGTTATGAATCGGCGCAAGCGGATCAGGGAAGAAGCATTCGCACAATCTGGTCAAATTCGAAGAGACAGACGACACAGATTGTCATCGGATGATTTATTTGAGGAATTTACTGGAATTGGCGAGGGCAGTTCTAATAAGCATCAAAAAGCAGCAAACAAAGTCAGGAATCAGATCTTAGCGTCTGAAATCGATGGCAAAAAACGTAGCAAAGCTGGAAGGAAACGGTCGCGATCCCGAACGCTAGAACTGGACGAAGGGACCCCAAATGCAGTAGAGGCATTCATTCTGCAGAAAATTGATAACGAACAAGCAAATGGTATCCTTTTGTGCTGGAAACACGCCCCACACTAAACCTCTCTTCTACAGAAGAACGGGTTCCTCACGAGGCACATCCAGGCTTGGTATTGTCGGCCCAAACTAGCAGGGGAAATGAACCATTTTCAATCGAAACCAACCTCCCTCAAATTGACCTGCAGCAAATAGCGCAGGAAGCAGCTGAAACGGATGAGTTGTTGAAGAAAGTATTAAAGAGGACGCCAAAGAAGTTGCCATAATTTTTACGCAAACATTTTCTTGGATTGGTTTAAAAATCGATTTTATTTCGGACATACTTGTTTCGAATAAAGCCTTTTATCAATCGTCAAATAACATGTATAATTGCACCCCAAATGAAGGTAACATCAAATTGGTTGTTGAGCTGGATTGGACAAACAGAGACAAAAAGAATACATTTAGGCCTGCAGAAAATTAGTATTGGCATCAACTTTCGAGTCAAAAATAATTGTGCCCTTTCCCTTTGCCGTCTTCCATTCTTATTTCATTGAGTTGGCATATTATGCAAAATCGTCTTCACCATGGCCACTGCGTTTGCAGCAGCGTAATGCTTAAATATTTTTGAATCTCCAAATTACTATTTTTACCCACCTGCCAGAGTTTGCCCTGTCTACTCGATCCCTGTTGATAGTCCGAAACGCCTCTGACCAAAACCCACGAGTCCACGCGAGAGCCAACAATTGCTGCAATTACGGAATCAAATCCTGCATCAAAAGCACGCAAGTGGTATTCCCCTCGGAACCTGAACAAAATATTACCGGTGGTGCAAAAAGGCAAAACCAACTTTTCCCGCAAACGCTCGTTTAGCTGTGAATTTTCAATTTCGTTGTTTTCTTCTGCAGCAGACGGGATTGGTCTGGTCTGCGGCGCATCATCTTCCTCCAAATCCCCGCTCCCCATCGTGTTCTCCAACTCTGCAGTGCTGCGACCAGTGTGCTCGGACGCACTGTCCACATTGGAGACGGTCGAGGAAGCTAGCTCCGCTCTTTCGGGACAAAAATATCAACAAAATTGTACTACAAATATTACCGTTGTTCAACAGTTGATGGGACTATTTCTAAATTACTTGCATCACCATTCTGCGTTTTGCCGACGCGTCTAGTTGGTTTCAATGGAGTTTTGAATGGTTCGTTACTTCTGTTGGGTTGCTTCTCCCGAAATGTTACCTGAAAAGAAGATGCCAAACAAAGATGAGAGGGTACATGATCAGTGATCACCATTGCGCCGACAGGACCGAGATGGTACGAGGGAGTGTTGCGGGACTCGTTTGGATGAGGGAACACGAGTACACTGCCGCCACTGAGAAAGATTGAGTTTCAAAAAACCCAAGTCAACTAACCTCAGTTGGAGTATAACGTCAGAGTCAGAGGATGGACGCGAATAATCCAACTGCTGCTCTTTGTGTTCCTCATTCAATTGAAGGACGAGCGAATTGCAATTTTTGTGCCATTCGTGCAGAAAAGACGTCTTGTCTCTAAATTGGGGTATGAGTCTTCACTTTCACATTCCGCCGTATGCATCTGCTAGACTCACGCATTTCTGACTGTTCTGGCCAGCACGTTATCATTCGGTGACCTGTTGGATTGGACAGGATGATCAGGAGGAAATAATATTGTAATACTATGTGCGTTACCAATCTCTGGTATCGAATCCGTCAATCTCCTCGGTTTTCCAATTGTAAATCACATTGTGTGCGTACACATACGAGCCAATCTGCTTTCCCTGCTCATCAATTCCGCCATGACTGACGACAACATCTCCCAGTCGAATGTGCTAAAAACGAATAGGTAAATGTGGACGTCGATAGTTGGAGGCAAACTATGTCTGGGTCGGTCAAATGGGGCTGGCCACCGGCAACTCCAACGCTAAATTTAAATATTTGTCGAAATCACTAAATCCAGTTACGCACATGATTACATGTTCCACCTTCTGGTAAAAACCGAGTAAGCGTGTTGTAATTGAGCCAGCCGAAGTCGCTTAAAAATAAGGTTATTTTTAGAACCAAAATTATTGTCAACCTGCTGTGCGGTCAGTGCCGATCAATGAGAGCTAAACGATTGTTGAAATCAGAATCTTGATTTGCAAAACCTTTGTTGCAACAACGCGATGGCCAGCAATTTCACCTTGAAACATTTGAATGACTGAGTCTGCTTAAATTCCGGACCCCTTACCAATGGTGTACACGTTTGAATCGCCCGACTTTGAATAGCTTTGAATTAAAGGAATGCATTAGTGAAGCAGTGCATTTTTTGTGTACCGGTGAGTGGTCGAGCTGTTGTCGATGATAGCGTCGACACAAATTTTCTCGGGAAAAAGACAGGTGATTATGGCAATGGTCGGTGGCTGCTTCTTGGAGACCACACTGTGCGGCGGTTCAGGAACTTCAGGGTTATGCCTTTATCAGAAATGAAAGAACCAGCCAACTTGTGTATGCCTTCCGCATCCATTCTCCATGCTGATTGGGAACTCTCTCCACAATACCCTCCTGTTCCAGTTTCTCCAAAAATTCGCAAACTTCTTCAACTGTGCAACGCAAAGAATCAGCCAAATCCTCCTCGACAACTCCATTTGGATAAGCATGTTCCAGAAATTCTCGAACGTGACCAACCGACACATTTTCCATTTCGCCGTCATTGACTGAAAATTTAAACAATAAAAATAAAGATTAGAAATATACCAAAATTAGTAGCGGTGGGCATTGGCATCCTTTCTTTTTCTGACGCAAATTTCGTTTCCACATCTATTGAACGGAATTGGGGATAGTCGGTTTGCATCAGACGAAGAAGTAGGGTGAAAAATGCGGCATAATCTATCAGATTTTTTGAAATTTATTTTTAAAATATTTAATGACCCTTCGGGAAGTTGCGCTCAAAAATGTTCCTAATGAATCTTTGAGAAGATGACGCTCGGTCTGCCAATGGCACGTGAGGATAAAAAAAGAAGCGAAACGAGCGTATCTCCTTGAACGGTACGTATGTTCTTAATTAATTGAATTTGCTTAAACAACAAACCTGAATGAGTTCTTTGCCACTGTTAGCACTAATCCAAACTGAGAATGAACATGGAAACTGTGTTGCATAGTCTACAAAAATTCCAACTTCGTCAGATTAGAGATTAATAAATAATAGGAAATAAACAAACCTTCATAAGACTTTGCCAATTTATTGATCACAATTCCCTTAAAAGGACCACTGGCGATTAAGTGCACACTATGGTCAAGATGGTCCGTTCTGTAAAAATTGGTAAACTTGATAAATTAAAAATAGAGAATGCCTCTCAATTCGAACAAGATTGTGTTCAGGAGATTGTATAAGTGGTGTCAGTGCAATCAATTGTCCCATTGTATAAGGCGGTACAGGAATTTCATTGCTTATTTGAACAGCAGCCATTCAGCAATGAGGTGTGTACTCAAAAAATTGAAAATTAAGATTTAATGACTTAATGAGATAATGAGGAATGAAAACTTTGTGTTCATTTTGATTTTTGACATTTCGACTCAAAAATGACAGCCGTTTTTCGAACGGTTTTAGTTTGGGCGTTTTCAAAATCGCACGCCAAATGCCAAGCTCAAAATTCTGTCTTTCCATTTTCCAATCGGATCGGAAAGCCATTCTAAAATTATGATTTATGACCAAAAAACTTGCCGAATTTGACCAAAAAGTGGCCAAGTTCATTCAAAAATCATAGCTCAACAATGGATGGATCAGCCAAATTGAATCAATTCTTTTGCGAATAATTATTTTATACCGATCCCGCCGCCCGATTGTATTCAGAATTTGACATTTCCATCCTTGTTGAATTTCTCAATACAATTTTGTACTGCCGAGGGCGAGCGGAAGGGGCAGAAGAGAGGACAGTATGAATGATGATTATTGGTTGATGAATTTATTTTAAAAATTTTAATTTTTAAGAGAGAATACTTATATAGGATGGTTAATGTTATATCTGATAAAAAGGGGTTTCACGAATTTATCGAGGCAACTAAGAAGAGGTATTGCTTTACTTATTAATTATTATTTATTAGTATTAAACATTTGGTGGGTTTTTAAAATTCATTTTTGCAGTAAATTGATCGGCTTGGTTCATTTTTTCGCACCTTGGGCAGCCTCTAGTGTTCAATTAGACGAACTTCTATTCGAGTACAAGAAGGAGTATGAGGGTTTAGAGGTTGCCAAGGTGGATGCAGAGGGTCTTCCTGAAATTTCATTAGAAAATGGAGTGAGCGCAGTACCAACAATAGTAGTGTTCAAGGTATTGATTGTTTGATTTCAATTCCGAATTTGATTTATGATTATGAATTGCGAAATAATTGTAATTGCTCAATTTTAGAATGGAAAGAGAACTGGAAAAATAGAGGGGTTCCACCCAGCCGAACTTCGAGACCTCATTACCAAAGTTTCATTCGACATAAGCACCCAAAATACTGTTGACGTGGATAAAAAGGAAACATCCAAAGAAGTTGGTTTCTAGTCTAAAATACTTTACATTATTGCCAATTAATTTCATTTCCGAATTTGGACGAACGCCTAATACGACTTATAAATACATCAAGACTCACTCTGTTCATGAAGGTTCATTTGAACTTTATGCAAATTAAATGGTACCTTTCAGGGAAACGCAGATTCTCCCAAGTGTGGTAGGCCAGTAAGGAATAAAGTCAATGAGAATGCATTTTCAGGATTTAGTCGACAAATCGTGGACTTACTTCGACAGAATAATGCCGACTTTTGGACATTTGACATTCTTTGCGATGAGGAAGTGAGACAAGGTCTTAAGAAATATAGCGACTGGCCCACCTATCCACAACTCTACTTGGACGGAGAGTTGCTGGGCGGTCTCGACGTAGTCCGAGAAGAAATGAATGATCCGACATTCGTAGAAAAGCTACCCAAAAAGAGCAATTAAACTTTTCGCTAAGACTGAAAGTATAATGAATCGAATAAATTGGACCTGTTATGCATTTTTGCTTAAACTTTACAAAATCAAGTAGTACTTATCATTTATAGCGTTAGATCTTAAAATTACGAAAAAATGTTGGAAGGCATATAATCCGTTGCGAATTCATTGAGATTTTAGGAACAAAATCGGTCACTGTCAGTCAGTCATATTATCCGTAAACTCTTGCTCCGATGCGTTACTCGTTGTGTTCCCCATTGAATTTCCTTTCAGAACGGACTCCACCTGGACAATTATATTCACCATCAAGCAAATGAATTTGGCCAACCTCTTTACGAAAGCTGCTCAAGTTCTGTGTGAAGTTGTCTATAGAAAATAAAATTGGAAAATGATTAATATTTAAAAACAAGAATTTTGAATCGCACCTTTGTTCTTCAAAGTTACATTGTCGTCCCTGATACCCTCCATTAGACGGACAAAAGCCTCAAATAGATGATGAGTTAAGAATACGAATAATTTATTTGCCTGATGCAGCAAAGGCTGCAGTGAGGTGGGTTGTTGCAAAATGAATTCGTTTTTACAAGCCTCGTATCTGCCTGTCCGCGCATTGAGAATGATAAGTCCAAGAAGGGGTCTCGACATAGACCATTGACATTTGACTTCTTCGAAAAGCAGTTGAGAAAGTATGGAAGTCAAGAGCTGGAACACAAAAACATACAAATCAGACCGAATTTCTTCAACCTCATGGAGAATTTCTGGCTCCTTCTCAAGCGCGCTTTTCCATTTGTCTCCCTCCGGTTCACGGGCGCAGAAGCCAATGGACACATCTGGCGGAAGAGTGAGTCGGTCGAACACGTAATCGAGTATCTGGTCCAGCACAGTGCACGAGGAGGAGATCACGGTCGTGTCTGAACCGGAATTTTTGTTGAACAAACGCATTCTAGATTGTGTGTTCTGTTTTTTGGGGGTTTGAACCGTACTTGTGCAAACGTTGTTGCAAAAGCCGCCGCCCCCCGAAGGGGTGGTGGTGACTTTAAACGCTTCATCCTAAACCAATCAATCATGTTAGAAACGGGTTCACTCACCCACTGAATGAATGCCTCTATGCACTGCTCGCAAAATGGCGATGAATATTTGCTCGTCCAGTTTCGACACAAATGCCTGTTAAGCAACATTATGCCCTCCAACAAGTTTTGTGGAAAATACCATCGAATCCCTGGTGACCACATCAAGAAAATAGTAAATACACTGGGACAGTTTGAAGTAGGTCTAGAATGATTTCATTGTACATTGTATACACTACCCATAATGCCTCACCAAGAAATTTTCTTCCTGGAGCCGAAGGAACATTTTGAAGGCAACATCCAATGCATCGTTCAAGCAGTTGTCCCCATATATCCAAAAGACGCCGTAAGGCAAATAATTGCCGGAAAGGACGTGACGAAGGATTTGGCAAATCACTCCGACATTCTTGACCCGTTCTTTGTAGTGCAGTTCCTTCGAAACTGGCGGAAGTGCGAGCTGAAACCCGGATTTTTTTTAAAATACACTGGTCGAAAACATTTTACCATTCTATCCCCGTACTCACAAAGCACCTTAGAGACCAACCGGAACAAAATCACAGCTAGACAAGAATGCATATCCGCAGTCAGTCTCGACTGTCTGTTCATGGTCATCTCTGCAATCAGTTTCAGAATTGGGGTGGTAACGTCCGCAACGGAAGGCCACAGTTTGACAGATTCTTCCATGATTACGAACGCATTGGGCAAACTAGGTTGAATAAAATATAAATACAACTTGGTGATAGCTTACGCCCAATTGAGGAAAAGTTGGTAATTGCTCTTTTTTGTGCACGCGGATGCAATTCCCCTCAGATCACGCACAAATCCTTAATATGGTGCTGCTAAATTCTGTCAGAATTCAAATGATTACCGATAACGGCCATCCTCAGTTGTGCTTCATTTGTCGAATTCACCGACCCACTATGGAAAATTGTGTAAATATTTTTGAACTTTTCTGAAATATCGAAAAACATTAGGTTTGGGCTGTTTTGTGGGTGAACACCTGTAATGGGCGCAATAAATTCAACGAAAATTGACGTGTCATCTTCGAGTTCAATGTTTAACAATCGCATCAAAGAGCTGTAGAAATTGGTTCTCGTGCGCATTATTGCAATGTTGTTGCTCAAAGCAACAAATTCGAAGGCCTAGAGATTTTTTCGGGGACCTGTTTCGCCTTTTAGCCTACCGAGTGATTTCGGAGTAACAGCTGGATCTCTTCAGTTTTGAGCAGTCTCCTCACATTCGCATAGCCAACTGTGAGGTCATTGAGTAGGTTCAATGTGGAAGAGAGGATCTTTTCCTCTTTCCCCCAGAACTTTAAATTCGTGATACTGAAGTGTTTCGTTTAAAATTAGTTGTTCATTCGGATCAAATATCTAAATACATTTTCTTCGCAAACAGCCTCAATACACCGGCATCGTCGGTGACTCCCAATTCTGCCAACTTATCGTAAACTTGACTTTCGCGTTGAATCTGATCCGAAATATAGGTCTTTCTGAACTCTTCCATCAGATAAATATAAGCAAATTCTAGTTGGGCATCCATTATGACCGATTGCTCCTGCTCCAATCTTTGGTCAGTAAGTTGCATTGTCTGAATCACGAATTCGATAGTTGTACGTTCAACATGTATTTACCTTCCACACGCGGGACACCACTTCTCCATCCTGAACCAAAAAATAAATTAATTAAAAGGGTAAATTGATTTTACATAGAGATCGTCGTCAACTTCGCTGTTATTCGAAGATGTTTTGCCATTCACACCTGCTGCCATCATTGTGATAAGCCATATTATGCGTTTCCTTGCAATTTGCTGATCCTGAATGGTTGGAGATTCAATGCTGTGGAAATAAAGTAAAACCTCTGCTGATGTAGACTGGCTGAAAATGGCATTGATGCTTTCGTCGAACTTGCCGATCAGGTCCTTCACCGTTTGTTTGTAATCTTTGCGCGAGATAATCGTGAACAACTCCATCAGCTGCTTCACTGTGCCCATATCTTCGAGTGGGTCGTCTGCTCCTTCACTAAAACGGAATATTTTATAATAGTTTGGAGCAATACCCTCACCAGACGACTTTTTCGCACAAGAGCATGCGGGACTCAATAAAAGCGAGACACACCTTTGGTATGCAATTTGATATCTGAAGCAAAAATCAAAGATGGTCGATTTAGATTTTCGTTGTTGAGACCAGACCGCTTCGACGTCCACTCGGGCGTAGCTAAGTGAACCGGCTAAACGACTCCAGAAGGAAACCAGGTAAAATATACTGTTCAGCGTGAACAGGTGACCGAGTCGGAGACTTTGCAGCGTGAATTCAGTTAGCAAATTGAGCAGAGAACCGAAGTCGGAGCATTTGACCAATTCGGACACTTGATAGTTGGCCTTTACACGGCTGATTATCCGACAAAAATGATGGAAGTTATCCTAATCAACAATGGTTTACATTCATGTCTCTGGTTGAAAGGGGTTCACAACAATTGTACTTACGGGAGGTACACCGAGCTTGTCGGGATTTTCCAGCACCCGCTTTAACCCGGTTACAATTTGTTCCAGATAGCGTTGACGATCCAATGAGTCAAACAGCATTCTTCGAACTGAAGAGAGTTGAACCTAAATAAATCCGAATATTTTATAAAAATAGACAACAATATAAGTCTAACCAATGTCTGGAATGCTTTGGTAACATATTCAGAGGGCAGTGAGAAATAGAGATCAAACAATAACAAAACAACTTGTCGCTCGAGTAACACTAAAATCAGTTATAAATGAAAAGAAATAAGGACAAAAGTGTACCAGGTCGCCATCTTGTTGGCATTTGGATGTTCACATTCTCATCCAAAGTGTCGTCGTTCATACCTTAAAGTATGAATTCAATCTGAGATTTAACATTTGCCTTTACTTCCGATAAAGTCATAGTTTGTACATGCGTACGAAAGATCCAACGCCTGAGAAACGCACAGAAGCTGTAAAAAACATTCGAACTGATTATCATAACATAAATAAACGAACATGCATCTCATCGAGTTGTTTGCCCAGAGCCGATTTCAGTATGTCCAGGGAGATGATGAAGATTTCAAGTAGATGGTTGTCTCGAAAATCACTCGAAATTTTTCGTTGCTTGCTTATTGATTCCAATCCTTCGTCCGAATTAATCTCTTCCACAAGCGCATTTAATAGCTTCAAGGCCAGCAGCCCCTGACTTGTCGGTTCCTTCGCAATTTTTTATATTTCATAGAAAAAATAAATATACCTTTGCGGCAGTTCGAAGCAATTCTACTGGCATTTGATAAGGGAGATTGACCGTTTGGGGATCCTTTTCCAGCCATCCAACTTTGGTCAATGTGGCGAACAGCTTGCAGAGTGGATTAAGAACGTAGGGCATTTTCATTAAATTGGGCCGCTCTTCCAAATACTTAAGCAGATAGTTCCCTGGCAAAAATATTTTGGTTCTTGATTTTGCAAAAATCAAAAGGACTTACTTAATTGAAGGCGATCATGTATGTTCAAATTGATCTTCTTGTTTAGCAATTTCTTCAATGCCCCTGTTGCAACGACTTGAGCAAAAGGTTGCTAAAAAGTTAGATAATGTGTCGAAGCATGCCGCAGTCATGGCCTATTCAAAGTTCAAACTGACTTCTCCTTGTTCCAGCAAAAGCGAACAAGTTTGCAAACAATCTTTCGAGTCCACCAGCTTAGCAAGTGTCTCTTCCGCTTCACGCCTTTCATGCTCATTTACGGCTTCACATAATGTGTGACTTAACCGGTTAAGAAGCTGGAATGGAATGTATATTTTATTACTCTGATTTTGGCACGGCAATGATCTTACATTTATGTCGTACATCATCATACAGCTTGAAAAATATAAATATAAGTTAAATGGGCTGAAAATAAAATGACTTCAATGCCTTCTGAACGCATTTTTATTGTTTTTAGTTGGGAGGGGATTTTAATTTAATTTTTAACTAACCGCGATAATTTGGTAGAAAATTTTGTAATAATATTTGAAAATAGGGATTTACGGGTACACCCCATCCCGGCGACGGGGGACATTTTGAAGCATAACTTTGGAAGGAATGAAGCTTGTGAATTTATTTTCATGTCGTTTTAAAGCCTGATATGTTTTCTATCGAATGGTTTATTGAGCTTCTGATAAGCTTCGGTAAGTTAAATGGATCAATCGAAAAGCGGTTCTTGGGTTATACGATTTATTGAATTATTGAATGAAAGAATAAGTACCTATAGATTCGATATTCGTACTGGGCACTTGAAGTTGGATGTGAGGAGGAGGCGGATCCACCCCTATTTGATACCAAGACCACACGGATCGGCTCAGAGAAAAAAGCTGCTATATACCTACATACCATACTAGAGGTCGGAGTAACCGGGTTTTTCGTATTATGGCCGTATTGCGGCTTTTTTACGGTACGGCTTTTTTCAGAAATCTGGTCCGCCGTTTTACGGCCGTATTACGGCTTTTTTACGGTACGGCTTTTTTCGAAAATTTGGTCCGCCGTTTTACGGCTCCATTACGGCATGCCCTTACGGCTTTTTACGGCCGTATTACGGTACGGCTCCGACCTCTATACCATACTATACCATACCACTATATATACCAGATAACCGAAAATGGGCTATAGTTTGACTCACGCCCCAAAATATTTCCCATCGGACCCATCCTGTTTCGGTCTTACATTTACTTTACTGAACGTAAAAGTGGAAAAAAGGTACTACAAACCGGTATTCACCTTGCGGATTTTAGTGCCAGCCGGTCACAAACCACAGGGGGGACCCTTTGGATTTTCAGGTCAAAAATTTCAAATCGACAAATTATAGCTCATTCGACTCCTCTCGACGAGCTGAGTTGAATGGTACCAGAATTAGGTCGATCTGAGCATTTTGGGCCAAGTTATGATTTTTTAAAGTTGTCCCCCACCGATCTCCGACCAAAGTTTGACATGCCATAACTTTGTCCAGATTGGTCGTATCGGTCTAATTCCAGTACCATTCGATTCAGCTCGCCGAGACGCGTCGAATGAGCTATAATTTGTCGTTTTAAAATTTTTGACCCGAAACCCCCCTGTGGTTTGCGACCGGCTGGCACTAAAATCCGCAAGGCGAATACCGGTTTGTAGTACCTTTTTTCCACTTTTACGTTCAGTAAAGTAAATGTAAGACCAAAACAGGATGGGTCCGATGGGAAATATTTTGGAGCGTGAGTCAAACTCTTACCCGAAAATGAAAGGGATCAAGAGTTTTTCCCGTTTTTCGGGTTTCATCTTTTTCAGTTTCCAAACAATTGTCTAGGTTTCGGGAGAAAAAAGACTAAAATTCTTATCGAAAAAAATACCTCCAAATCCCAATACAGATTCTTTCTTGAATATAATACGTACGTCATCAGTCATCACAACCCACAAGTCAATGTCAACGAGAGGCGTTGTGATAGAAAGTTTCATACGAGAAAGGAACAGAGCTCCAAATAGCGTATCCGGCATTGTGTTCGTCTCGCTCGGTAGGTTTATTATTATTTTTTTATTTTAGTGTTTTATATTTTCATAAAAAAAATTAGGATCGCCACTTTACATTTTACCGAATCGCCTCTCTGATCCTGATTATTTGCGAGAACAGAATCGAGATATCTCCAAAAGCCAACTCTCAAAGCGCAGCGAAGGACTTATCTGTGGTCAGCACATCGACTTCACTTATTCACAATATTCAAACATCATAACGTTTTACTACAAAGCATGGAAGCATCAAGATACAATCTATACAAGTGTTCCGATTCAGCCATACAAAGATGATTTTGAGGTGTGCCGTTTATATTTAAATCTTGAATCAATTATTTCTTACCATCCAAGTATATAATCGAAGGCGTAGTCTCCAACGAGCAAGAACCTAGATTCTGGTGTTCGACCCTTGGCCGTCTATACGATGTTCCCCAATCGCATTTAGTGGCTCTGATTCCCAATGTACTGTACAGAGCTGGACTGCGCATCAAACTGAATTTGAATGGATATACTCCTGAACAAGACATATCCGCTTGTACACCAACTTTCACATGCTATTTTTCTCGTTGGATTGAAACGCTGGCCTTTAATCGAAATTTGAACTCAAATACTGCTCACCAGGAAATCGCGCTTGCTGTTCGTTTTCTTTCATAAAAGTTGTTTTATTGTGATTTGAACGACCTTTCGCCGAATAACCGACCATTGGACCTGTGGTAAAACGTGGAAATTTAAGTGTAGGAAGGAATAGGCTTTTGCGAAAGGTCAATCAAACTGCAATACTTATGTAGTACAATTAATAATTGTCTAATCATTACCATTGGGTCATAGCCGTGGAACAGAGGTCGTGAAGATGTCAGGAATGTGCGCGGAGAAGTACCGCCGCCACCTTACTTAGTCAGATGTACACAGCGAAAATTTGTAAGTTTGACTCGGTGCTTGACTTTTACTGAGTTTAGAGTGAATCGTCGATTTGCGTTGTTATTGACAATCGTGAACTGTTTTGTAAGGAAGCTCCCAACGAGAAGTGTCTGTTGGGGTTGTTGCCTCGAGCAGACGGCCGCAAAAGTCATGAAACTGACGTCGATTCCAAGGTACTGTATTCGAACGGTGCGACGCTTATGTGTAACATGACCTACAACCACTACAACGAGGTAGATTAATTGGCCCTTGTGCCAGTTTATAAACAAAATATAATGTCCATTTTAGGCCTATATTGTGCACGAGTACCTGATTTCACTCAGTGGCTATGAGAACCCGATGAAAGTGCGTGACAAAGGAAACGGAAACGAGGTGATTTGTACTGGATTATTGACCTTGTATTTAGAATTGCATCAATTATGCTTCAGTTTCTGGCATTCGTTAAGCTGAATCGTTTCAATCATTACTTCTGCAGCTTTTCTCTTGACTTTATCGCCGACCCCGATAATCTTCTCCACGGGCGTGTGAAGTTGGGCGATTCCAACGAAATTTCGTCAGCGATTCAAGATACCCAAGGTCGCGGCATACCTGTCTGGATCAAACATGTACCCAGTGCTCCAAGTTCGATGGCCAAATTTCACATTGTCGCTTTGGCCGAGGGCCCAGCAGATCGCAAAGACGCCGAGGGAAATATCGTCGATGTAGAACGGCGTTCATTTGTATGTTCCTCTTCTATATTGTGAATTCTACCAAGCTATGTTATTAGGAATGCTTCGATTCGAAGGGCTTCAGACTCAACCAACGCGGAGTCGTGTATTGCCCACACGTTTGTAATTTTCCGCTGGTGATCCACCCAGATGCCAAGGCAGACCACATCCAGGTTGGTGCCTGGTTCCGGTTCTCGGCCAAGTTCGACGAGAGCGCAAACAACTATCGCATCGAACGCATCCTGGAGGTGGTTGACCAATGCATTTTCGACGTTATCCAGTTGACCAATGAGAAGGACGCCTACGCTGTGAGGTCACGCCAAAAATGCCTATACTCATTCGATTTTAGTTTCACATTCCGCTCGAGGACCCTCGAATGGGCATTCCTTTTTTGCGATCTTTTGATCATGTTGGGTTTGTACAAGACCCGGTTGGAAGCTTTGCAGCTTTTATGCGCAGTCGTGCTGAGAAAAGTAAGCACATGTCCTGATTAATGAAGATGTAAATTATTTTGCATTTTCAAGCCTATGATCCAGTTGGTTTTTGGTGCCGTGAGAATCCATCAACGGATACACGGGCGACTCCGTTATGTGTGATTGGCATCAAACAGCCAGCAAACAGCAGGATGGTACGAGTGAAGAAGACTGGCGATTCCCATAGATGAGTAATAAATAATAATTCATCTCATTGTCCATAACAAGAAACAAATCTTTTAGCGTATGCACTGTTCTCATCTTATGCATGAATTTTGATTGGTTTGCCAGTCTGCAATTTGGAAAAAGATTTCATGAAATAACGTAACCGATAAAAACTGATAGTGGGAATATACAGATCATTGCAGCCGCGATGTTTGATGACAAGGCGACCGATCATTCCGATAGTTTTCAAAAAAGAAGTGACGCAATCTGTGTCTGGAATTGCAGCAATGACAATAAAGGAATGTTTTGTTTGTTGTTGGAACCGGATTTATCTGTGGGAGGGACCCATTTAGCTTTACCAGTCCCCAGTCCATACATACCACAAAATTTTTTGGTTTTTTTCACGGCCCACCTTTACACTTTATTTATCCTTCAATGTACCTTGTCCCATTCCTCAAATATCCTAAAGTCCGTTATTATTTCTTCGCTTGAATAGGAAGAATTGGGTTGTTACGCACTTTCTCCGTCACTTGCACTTTTAAAGCTACCCTGAGAAAGGACCCTTTTCTTTTCATTCTAAGGTTCAAAGAGCGCATTCCCTCTTGCTCTTGGTACACTCCAAAAGTGCCGATAAGCAAAAAGGAGCGAGAAAACTGTGCCATTCTCTTTCCTCTGCCTCCAACCTTAAATAATTTTTAGATGCGCCTATTAAATGGGTTTTTCAGAAATAAAAATGTTGACGGAATTTAATTTCAACAATTTATCGTCTTTGTATGGGTCAAGATTGGAAAATAGAGAATGCGATATTTTACTAGTAGAGTTAAAGCAAAAAGAGCGAAAGAAATGCGAAGGTGGGTGAACGCTGAAGATAATGATTAATGAGAAAATGACGAAACTAACATGGCTTTTCAGATCTCCTGGCGGAATTCATTTCCCAATTTGAATATTTTCCGACTCTTTCCACTTCTCCAGTCATTTCCGAGACATTATCTCCTTCGCTAAATTCACTTTCATGTTCTGCTTCTACCATCTATCCATCAGCGGAGGGGTGCTATGTGACCGGGGTCAAAGAGCGGCGGCAACTGCAAGAGCAGCAACAGAGAGCGGTAGGGGTCACTTGTGTACCGCCATTTGCGTACCGCCATTAGTGTACCGCCAGTTGTGTACCGCCAGTTGTGTACCGGGTCCATTTGTGTACCGGGCCATTTGTGTACCGCCAC